>CM018695.1:29983570-30113128 GCA_009363875.1 Mikania micrantha
AACAATTCAAAATAGGTCCCAGATTTTTCAACTTTTAAGACCACATACAAACTAGTTTATCTAAAAACATCAACATTAAACCAAGTAAAAGTTTGAGTATGTGATTTTCAAAAAGACACCATTACTACATAAAACACATATACAAAATAATGG
Organism: Mikania micrantha; assembly: GCA_009363875.1. Taxonomy (NCBI): domain Eukaryota; kingdom Viridiplantae; phylum Streptophyta; class Magnoliopsida; order Asterales; family Asteraceae; genus Mikania; species Mikania micrantha. Next base: position 29,983,724 of record CM018695.1, read on the forward strand.
TTTAAGTCCATCAAGTGTGTTCGATCACGAGTCCATAGATATATCTGATCACATCCGCATTCATCCCTTTTTTCACCTACAAAACATCACATTTAAGTCACCGTTAGTTCGTTAGAACTAAGTAAACACCCCCATATCTTCCCCAAGCTCAAACAACCCTTATGGTGAGGTATGACAACAACCCGGGGTCAAAAATGCCATTTTTCGAATTCCAGGCGCACTGTTAGGCGCACTACAGAAAGGATTGGGCGCACTGGGCGCTGGTTGGGCGCACTGGGCTCCCAAGCAGGCGCACTAGGCGCCCAGAGCTGTACCTGGCACAGTTTTTCGCCCGTTTTGACTTCCGAACCCATTCCAATCATTTCCGACCATTTCTTGACCCCCCAACACACCTCATAACACCACATAAACGTATTAATCAAGTCCCAAACATACTTTGATGACTTAACAAAACACAACAACAAAACGATTTACTAACGGGTCGTTTTCACCCAAAACACCAATGAAATCTTATTCCACAAGATTTCTCAAGTTAAGTAAACCACACCACTTGTGTTTTACCAACTTGATTTCACCCAAAAAGGACATTCACACACCTTGCGAATAATCCAATGTCATGATCACACCACTTGTGATTCAAAACACCAAATTGAGTAAAACTCAATTAAAGGTTCACACACCTTGTGAACACTTATCATACATTCATCACACATATAATTAGACACAATTCTAATCATAATAGTCAAGTATACACCAAATCAACAATAAATTAAGCAATATAACACCTATTGCCTATTATTGCCAAACAACAATATCACAATCATCAATTCACCAACAAGTCAAATCTTTCACTATAACATTCATGTATGTATAACACCATTACACACAAAAGTAAAAGATTAGGGTGACTTACCTTGATCCAACGCGCTATCCTCTATAACCAATTCCTTCCCGGGTCGTTTGGTGCCACTTACACCTTCACTATCAATTCCTATTATCACAACTAATAGGTTTAATATAAAGTTTGACTACAATTAGTCAAAATACACCCATTCACCCCCAATGTCATCATTTTAACTTAATTACTTCCAATTGACCATTAACCATATCAATTCACCTTTGTTGGGTTTATACACCCACATACTTCATATCCCCATTAGTTTTAAACTAATTTTAAGACAAATGCCTTACTTGGCATTTCATCAAACACCCTTTGTGCAGTAAATTTTATGCACATATGTATAACCTCTATATAACTCCATAAAACTCCCTATCTTGATTCAAGATCATTTAGATTCAACATTATCACCTATTTATCAATCACAATTTCATATTAACATCTATTTCATGTTTACACATTAAGTTTCATCCCAAGTTCTTATCCTCTAAGAACCTTGCAACACCCCATCAATACCATGATATCAAAAAATCATGAAATCATCAAAAATGTGTTCTTAGATGTTATGAATATGAAAACCATCAACAACTAACACCATATAAACTCCAAATTTCGGATTTTAACCATCCTACCCACACCCCAATGGAGACCCACGAAAATCCCATCCAAAACCCCCAAAATTTCATACCTAGATGTAGTTTGATGCAAGGGAAACTCCAATTTATGCTTGCATTAAAGATCAGATCCACATTCAACCTCCAATTTGATCAATTTTTGGAGTTCTTGAGTTTTTCTCCTTGTTTTCTCCTGATGCTCGTCGCCTCTAAACCCAAGATCAGTCTTTGACTGATTTTTACCCATATTTTCTTATTTAACCCCATTTTATTAAGTTTCATAGATTGACATATTCAGCCCCTCAAGTTCTAGTTTTAAAATAACTAGTTATAACTAACTAAACTAAGTTAATAAACACCCAACATATTGTTAAAATAAACAAACACTCTTAAAACACCTACCAATTGGTTATAATTAAAAAATATTAATAAAACACCCATCAAATTAAAATAAAACATAATTATACTCCAATTACATTTTACTTATAATAATTTCCCCAAAATGGGTTGTTACAAATTCTCCCCTCCTTACAAAGGTTTCGTCCCCGAAACCTCGTTACACCTCAAAAAGAAAAGGATAAAATTTCCGCATTTCATCCTCGGACTCCCACGTAGCATCCGAACCCCGCCTGTTCTTCCATTGCACCATCACCTGATTAATCGTCTTATTCCGAAGTTGCTTGACTTTTCTATCCAAGATAGCCACCAGTTTCTCAATATAATTGAGCTTATCGTCAATCACCAAATCCTCCATTGGCACATAAGCCGATTCATCCGCCAAGCACTTTCGCAAATAAGATACGTGGAATGTATTGTGAATCCCACTCAACTCCTCCGGTAGCTCTAAGCAATAGGCAACCTCGCCAATCCGAGCTATAATCTTGAATGGTCCAATGAACCGTGGACTAAGTTTCCCCCGCTTTCGAAAACGAATCACACCCTTCCAAGGAGAAACCTTTAGCAACACAAAGTCTCCCACTTGGAATTCGATCGGCCTTCTTAGTTTATCCGCATACGATTTCTGACGGTCTTGTGCCGCCTTTAAATGAGCTCGTATCTGATCGATCCGTTCGTTTGTCACCTTTACTACCTTTTTGCTAGCGAGTTCCCTTGGCCCCACTTCTCCCCAACATACGGGAGTTTTACATTTTCTTCCATACAAAACCTCAAAAGGAGGCATTCCAAGACCAGAATGATAACTGTTATTATAAGAAAACTCCGCCAAAGGTAAGTAATCATCCCAACTTCCCCCAAAGTCAATGATACACGCACGTAACATGTCCTCAAGAGTTTGAATGGTTCTTTCACTCTGACCATCCGTTTGAGGGTGATACGCTGTGCTCAACAATAATCTCGTACCCAATTCCTCCTGAAAATTCTTCCAAAAATGTGAAGTGAACCGAGTGTCACGATCAGACACAATAGTAACCGGTACTCCATGTCGAGACACCACCTCCTTAACATAAATTTCAGCCATTTTCTTGGAAGAATATGTCTCCTTGATCGGTATAAAGTGAGCACTCTTTGATAACCGATCTACAATGACCCATATAGTATCATAACTGTTCCTAGTCTTAGGAAGCTTTGTGGTTAGGTCCATCGTAATATGCTCCCATTTCCACATCGGAATCTCCAAAGGTTGCAATTTGCCATACGGCTTTTGATGCTCCGCCTTAACTTGAGCACAAGTCAAGCATTTTTCGACATACTTGACAATATCTCGTTTCATCCCCGGCCACCAATAGTTAACCCGCAAGTCACGATACATCTTCGTGCCTCCCGGGTGAATCGAATATCTTGATTTACGAGATTCCTCCAATAAAGCCGTCTTTAAAGGACAAGTGGGAGGTATCCACACTCTACCCCATCTTGTCTTTAAACCCCTACTATCTTCTTCCAATTGATGAGCTAACCCCTTGATTCTATCACGTTTCCAATTCTCCTCTTTCAAAGCCTCTGTTTGAGCTGCTTTAATTTGGTTCACCAAATCTGAATTCACCACAATTTTCATCGCCTTTACCCGAATGAGTAATTGTTCCTCCTTCCTACTCAAAGCATCTGCCACTACGTTTGCTTTCCCTGGATGATAAAGGATTTCACAGTCGTAGTCTTTGAGTAACTCCATCAACCGTCTCTGCCTCATGTTTAATTCCTTCTATGTGAAGAAATACTTCAAACTTTTGTGGTCGGTATAAATGGTACATTTCACCCCATAAAGATAATGACGCCATATCTTTAATGCGAAAACAACTGCCGCAAGCTCCAAGTCATGAACGGGATAGTTAACCTCATGAACCTTCAACTGACGTGAAGCATAAGCAATAACTTTCCCTCTTTGCATCAGAACACACCCAAGACCAACATATGATGCATCGGAATAGACCACAAGATCATCAGGTCCATCCGGTAAAGTTAACACCGGTGCTTGTGTTAGTCTTGTCTTTAATTCTTGAAACGCCTTTTCTTGTTCATCACCCCACACAAACTTAGTATTCTTCTTTGTGAGCTTTGTCAAAGATGAAGCAATCTTGGCAAAGTCTTGAATAAACCTCCTGTAATAACCGGCTAAACCAAGAAAACTTCTAACCTCGGTTGGAGTCTTGGGTGGACTCCATTTCATAACCGCCTGAATTTTTGTAGGATCGACATATATGCCATCGGCATTGACCACATGTCCTAAGAATTGTACTTCGCGTAACCAGAAGTCACACTTGGAGAACTTGGCATACAGTTTCTCCTTACGAAGTGTTTCAAGAACTTCACGCAAATGACACGCGTGATCAGCTTCATTCTTGGAATAGATAAGTATGTCATCGATGAACACAATGACTGACCTATCTAACATAGGACGACACACTCGATTCATCAAGTCCATGAACGCCGCCGGTGCATTAGTCAACCCAAAGGACATCACAAGAAACTCGTAATGTCCATACCTCGTACGAAAAGCCGTCTTTGGAATGTCTTCCTCTCTAACCTTCAACTGATGGTATCCCGATCGAAGGTCGATCTTAGAAAACCATGAAGCACCCTGTAATTGGTCAAAGAGGTCGTCAATCCTAGGTAATGGATACCTATTCTTCACCGTGACCTTGTTCAACTCCCGATAATCTATACACATTCTGAAGCTCCCATCTTTCTTCTTGACAAATAACACCGGTGCACCCCAGGGTGAGATGCTCGGACGAATAAAACCCCGGTCAAGAAGTTCTTGCAATTGATTCATCATCTCTTGCAATTCAGATGGCGCCAACCGGTATGGAGCTTTAGCAATGGGTTTAGCCCCGGGCACCAAATCAATTCGGAACTCCACATCCCTTTCGGGAGGTAATCCCGGTAGTTCATTCGGAAATACATCCGTAAAATCACGCACAATAGGAATGTCTTCAATCATCTTCACTCCTTTCTCCGAATCCACTACGTAAGCAAGAAATGACCGTCCCCCATTGTTCAAATACTTCATAGCTTCGATTAAAGAACATAAGATCATGCCACCACGTTTCTCCCCACGAATACACACCTCATGTCCGCTAGGAGACATCAATTGAATAATCTTATGTTTGCATACAATGCTGGCCCCGTGAGCCGAAAGCCAATCCATCCCAACCACCGCATCGAACTCCCCCAATACCATAGGTATCAAATCGATATCAAAATCCTCCCCATCGATGGTTAATTTACATTTTCGATAAACATCACATACTATGAAGCATTTAGAATCCGCTATTTCTATTTCTAAAGGCACCGACAATTTTTCAACCACAAAAGAAGAGTGTTGTATAAAATTCGTAGACACAAATGATCTACTAGCCCCCGAATCAAATAAAATGTAAGCAGGCAAGGTATTGATGAAGAAAGTACCTGTCACCACGTCAGGTGTAACTTTGGCTTCCTCCGCAGTAATTTGAAAGGCCCTACCCTTTGGTTTGGGTATTTCCACCTTTTTCCCACTCCCTTGCCCCTTAAAAGATCGGTTTTCCCCTCCACCAACTCCAGCCCCTTTTAGTTCCGAACACTCGCTCCGAACATGCCCCGGTTTGTAGCAATTATAACATAAATTCAACGGGCTAGAGCATTGATTAGCAAGATGACCTTGCTTCCCACATTTGTAGCAAGATAAGGGTCGTGTTGAACAATCACCCATGTGGTCTTTCCCACATTTTGTACAATGCTTAACTCGCCTACTTGAGTGGAACTTTGTAGGTGAGTTAGAGAACTTCCCCTTTTTAGACGACCCCGTCTCCTTCTCTACCTTCCGCTTTTCGCCGCGGTCTTCCTGTCGCTTTAACTCCAACTCGCGCTCCCGAGCACAGTCAATAAGTTCCGCCAATGTTTCACACTTTGATGGTGTAAGAAACTCGCGGTACTTGGCATTCAACATACTGTGGTATCAATTGATCCACATCTGCTCTGTTTGCAATAATTCCGGGCAAAACCTCGCCTTGTCATAGAATATGGCTGTGATAGTGTCAATGCTTTCCTCCTTATGTCGCATATGAAGGAATTCCTCAGTAATTCTGTCGATCGCCGCCTGTGGACAGGATCGTTTAAGGAACAGCTCCTTAAACTCCCCCCATGTTAGACACTTAATGCCATCCCTACCCTTCTCCTTTCGAAGAAGCTCCCACCAATCCTTTGCCCTTTCTCGCAACTGATTTCCAGCAAAGATCACCTCATCTTCTGGATCACAATGGCTCGTCTCAAACGTGCCCTCCATGTCGGTTATCCATCGTTGACTCAATAACGGGTCAACCTCCCCCTTGAATTCGCTTGGCTTGCAAGCTACAAACTCCTTATAAGTTACTTTCTTTGGAGTTCGTTCCCCATCTCGCCCCCCTCTGAGAGTTGCAAACTCTTGTCGAATGAATTCCATCATGGAGGCTTGTAGACCCTCCATATGGTGAGGAATCGAAGCTTCCAACGCTCTTGCTACCTCTTCCCTCACCATAGTTTGCAATTCAGTGAGGTTAGTTTCATGATCGCCACCACCATGATTGCCATCACCACCAGCCATTCTACGGCTGAAACAAGTTGTTTGATATATTAGCTTTGCTATCTAGTTCATACAATTAAGCACACCATGAAATATGAACTTAAAAGCATCATAACATCAACTCCTAACACCTTACCTACTGTTCATAACCATAGTGCGAGTTGGTTCCATTAAGGTCATATCCATGTCAAGAATATAATCTTATGTTGGCCAGACATAACATTATACACTTCACATATCCAATTCCTTAACTTCACCTCCCCATAATATGACTAAGAATTTCGGTTCAACAAGCAAATTCACACCAAACACCAATAAACATATATAACTAAGGTAAATAATTTACAAACTTGTTACCTTAAACCCCCGGCTTTCGTGATCGGATCTCGGATCGAACATTACTCCCCATAGCAAAAGAACAACGATTTGAGTTCAAGTGTTCGCGACGCACTTGAATCCCTCAAACCAATGGCTCTGATGCCAACTTGTAAGCCCCAAAACCCACACCCGCATGACACGTGTTTATAATCGACAATTCAAAATAGGTCCCAGATTTTTCAACTTTTAAGACCACATACAAACTAGTTTATCTCAAAACATCAACATTAAACCAAGTAAAAGTTTGAGTATGTGATTTTCAAAAGACACCATTACAACATAAACACATATACAAAATAATGGTTTAAGTCCATCAAGTGTGTTCGATCACGAGTCCATAGATATATCCGATCACATCCGCATTCATCCCTTATTTTCACCTACAAAACATCACATTTAAGTCACCGTTAGTTCGTTAGAACTAAGTAAACACCCCATATCTTCCCCAAGCTCAAACAACCCTTATGGTGAGGTATGACAACAACCCGGGGTCAAAAATGCCATTTTTCGGAATTCCAGGCGCACTGTTAGGCGCACTACAGAAAGGATTGGGCGCACTGGGCGCTGGTTGGGCGCACTGGGCTCCCAAGCAGGCGCACTAGGCGCCCAGAGCTGTACCTGGCACAGTTTTTCGCCCGTTTTGACTTCCGAACCCATTCCCAATCATTTCCGACCATTTCTTGACCCCCCAACACACCTCATAACACCACATAAACGTATTAATCAAGTCCCAAACATACTTTGATGACTTAACAAAACACAACAACAAAACGATTTACTAACGGGTCGTTTTCACCCAAAACACCAATGAAATCTTATTCCACAAGATTTCTCAAGTTAAGTAAACCACACCACTTGTGTTTTACCAACTTGATTTCACCCAACAAAGGACATTCACACACCTTGCGAATAATCCAATGTCATGATCACACCACTTGTGATTCAAAACACCAAATTGAGTAAAACTCAATTAAAGGTTCACACACCTTGTGAACACTTATCATACATTCATCACACATATAATTAGACACCAATTCTAATCATAATAGTCAAGTATACACCAAATCAACAATAAATTAAGCAATATAACACCTATTGCCTATTATTGCCAAACAACAATATCACAATCATCAATTCACCCAACAAGTCAAATCTTTCACTATAACATTCAAGTATGTATAACACCATTACACACAAAAAGTAAAAGATTAGGGTGACTTACCTTGATCCAATGCGCTATCCTCTATAACCAATTCCTTCCCGGGTCGTTTGGTGCCACTTACACCTTCAGTATCAATTCCTATTATCACAACTAATAGGTTTAATATAAAGTTTGACTACAATTAGTCAAAATACACCCATTCACCCCAATGTCATCATTTTAACTTAATTACTTCCAATTGACCATTAACCATATCAATTCACCTTTGTTGGTTTATACACCCACATACTTCATATCCCCATTAGTTTTAAACTAATTTTAAGACAAATGCCTTACTTGGCATTTCATCAAACACCCTTTGTGCAGTAAATTTTATGCACATATGTATAACCTCTATATAACTCCATAAAACTCCCTATCTTGATTCAAGATCATTTAGATTCAACATTATCACCTATTTATCAATCACAATTTCATATTAACATCTATTTCATGTTTACACATTAAGTTTCATCCCCAAGTTCTTATCCTCTAAGAACCTTGCAACACCCCATCAATACCATGATATCAAAAAATCATGAAATCATCAAAAATGTGTTCTTAGATGTTATGAATATGAAAACCATCAACAACTAACACCATATAAACTCCAAATTTCGGATTTTAACCATCCTACCCACACCCCAATGGAGACCCACGAAAATCCCATCCAAAACCCCCAAAATTTCATACCTAGATGTAGTTTGATGCAAGGGAAACTCCAATTTATGCTTGCATTAAAGATCAGATCCACATTCAACCTCCAATTTGATCAATTTTTGGAGTTCTTGAGTTTTTCTCCTTGTTTTCTCCTGATGCTCGTCGCCTCTAACCCCAAGATCAGTCTTTGACTGATTTTTACCCATATTTTCTTATTTAACCCCATTTTATTAAGTTTCATAGATTGACATATTCAGCCCCTCAAGTTCTAGTTTTAAAATAACTAGTTATAACTAAGTAAACTAAGTTAATAAACACCCAACATATTGTTAAAATAAACAAACACTCTTAAAACACCTACCAATTGGTTATAATTAACAAATATTAATAAAACACCCATCAAATTAAAATAAAACATAATTATACTCCAATTACATTTTACTTATAATAATTCCCCAAAATGGGTTGTTACAAATTACGATATTTACTAATTGCAAGACTATAAATTTTAAATATGTATATATATGAATAAAATGATAAATTTTAAATGAGAATAAACATTTAATTATTACACTTGCTAACAATTCCGTCATAATCAACGTTAAATACACTAACGGTTTTAATAAGTCAACCTTGAAAATTGACGATTGTCACACTTCGTACCTACAGTACCAAGTATAATGTTCTCATGATGAGAACCTCAGGTTAGGAATTCTAAGAATACACATTCCCACCCCTGAAGTCCTTGACAAAATTGAGAATTTCAAACCAAGGATACTAAGAATATAGATCCTCGCATCAGAAATCCTTTATTGAAAACCAAAAAATTTAGGAATTCAGTCCAAGTCCTAAAATTATAGAATCCCGGTACTGACTCCCGGTATTTTATATATGAAAATAGTTTTCAGAAAATTTAGTCCCTAAAATCTTTCAAGATTTAAGCAGACTTAATGCTAACTCAAGCATACCTAATTCTTAGTATTCTCAAGCCTATAGCACTTAGTCCTATGGGGTAGCTTAAGTTATAGTCTAGGTCAATTAAGCATTGGGATTTCCTAGTTCACTATAACCTTTTCTCTGATACCAACCTGTCACACCCCCGCGCCGCGTGCGGAATCCATGGTGCGGTGACGACTTGATCAAATGATCGGTTAATTCAATTGCACAAGATTAACAATGAACAACCACAATGAATTACTACGTTTCATATGATTAATGTAAGGTTTACATGTCATGTCTAACTACCAAAAGAATACAACTAACCGACCTAAAAAAAGAATGTTCACCAAATAAGAACAGACAATATAATTAAACAAAAAGGATCTAATGAGTTTCCAATACATCCTAGCTTGTTTCTTGATTTTGTTCTATCTTAAACTAGGTCGCCTTAGTTGTCCATGTTCTGTGCCTATCTCTGTTCACCTGAAACATTTGAAGAAAATCTGTCAACTACAAATAGTAGTTGGTGAGATACATAGGTTTAAATATAGTAAAACATATAGTTTATGAATATGAAAATATAAACTCCAAAAGATATCCCTAGAAAATCCGTCAGTGTAACCTGTATAAAACCTGAGTTCAAACAACCAATGAAACATGTACAAACAACCACTGTGTACAAACACTTTGTATAAAATGTATATATATAAATGTAAAAGTTGTAACATGCTAATGTAACACAAACTATCATCAAGTATATCCTATTGTCATCTTAAATCCAAGTCCCAAACTACGTTCGGAGTTAGGCAAAGACTGACGAATAACCAACACAGCCCATGGTAATAAAACAATTTAAAACCAACTCTGTGTCAATGTACTCAATATGACCTCAACTGTCAAAATTAATCAACAGTTAATTCATATTGCTAATCTACACTAATCGTGTAGAACATGTTTTCCCTTGTTGTGATCACCCAGTACTAACGTTGAACTCGTGCGTGAACTCAAGTTTAGAGGTTAAGTTAATAACTTTTAACCAATGAGTCCTAAATATACTGATGCGTGAACTTCAAGTCTGAAATCTAAGAATAGTGATTTCAGCCCTCGAAGTCTTGAACATAGGCATACATGATCTAAATAAGCTTGTTTACAAACTGTGCATCCATGCTACATAGTTTAATTGAAAACCCATTTGTACTAGTACGAAATGAATTGGATTAGGTCGTGTGTCATGACAAATCATGACTAAATGCCTTGTATCCAATGTTAATTGTTCAATGTTCAAATGTATTAAAGTATACCAACATAGCCAATCATAAGTTTTAAATAATGTAAACCATTCAAGTAATCGAGTAATGAAAACCATTTAAGAAATTGAGTATCAAAAACAGTATTCACATGTTCCACCACAAAAGATTTAGAAAGAGGAAAAGAGGGGCATTGTACTCATCTTGAATAGCTAGAATGTACGATGAACGAAGGTTCGATGAACGATGTTCTCACTTGATGGTGATATGTTGATCGTGCTCAAACCCTAACTGTGTTAACATTGTTCATATAATTGTAAGTTTATGCCCATTCAAGTTCATTGTCTTTATGTTTATTAGACTTAGTTATTTTAAACTTGTATTCTAGTATTTCGATTCTTGTAACCATCCCCAAGCTTAGTTAATAAACTTCTTGTTAACATAATAAGTTTATTTCATTACTTAAATATAAGTTGAAAACTTAGTCTAAGTTTATTTGATTTTACATGAAAACATAATCCATGACACCATGCATGAACCCATGCATGGTGTATTTTAGATTATAGACATGTCGTTCATCATGAATTGTAAATCATATCCTTGTTAGCTTCATTACTTATCACTTAATCATGTTAACTTAGGTTATGGTTTGAATTAAACTAAGCTTGGTTGGTTACCTGTTCTAAAAAATCCTAAAGCATAGGATCGGCCAAGACCCAACTTCCACATCTGAACCCTTATGCTTTGTGGATCCATTTCCAGCTCGTTTGTGATCGTTGTTGACTTGTTTTATGTTCGAAACACTTGGAGGGAATCAGCTGGTTAGTATCGATGGATAGTAGGCTGACCATGGGTGCCGATACTATTAGTATCGGCACCAAGGTTCGAAGTAGGGTTTCTAGGGTCCATCAACATTGTAATCTCGACAACCCTGCATTTCATCAACCTTATCTCATTGAACATAACAGTTTCGACAACCTAATCAGCACCAAACTCCTTGGATCTTCGAACCTAGTAATGTCGATGAAGTCCTGTTCGATTTTATGCTTCATCGAACTTGATAAGATCGACACAAGAACAACACTTGCTGTTCTTCTGTCGATACTAAGTGTCTTCATCTTCAACCCATCAATACTAACATCCAGCTCCCAAGCTCATCCTACCCGACCTCCATACCTTAATCCAAAGCCTCCCAAGTGATTCTAAGTGAGTTCCATGTTCAGTTCTCCATCGTAATTGTCTAAGAACCGATTTTAAGTTCAAGGGTGTTCCAGTTTTGAGAAAACCCTAAAATCCAGAAACTTCAAGCTCAAACCTGCTCAAATTCGGACGTTTTCAGCTCCGATCCTTTGTACTTCCTTGTTGTAGACCCCGTAAGCTTTCAGTAGACACCAACAACGTGCGATTTCGTAAAGAAATGAAGGAGATCTTGGGTTGTTCTTCTAAAGAGAGAGTAGAGAGAGAAAGTCCCGACATTTAGAGAGAGAGAGAGGTGAAAAATTCTGGAAGGTGGAAGCATTTAATGGGGATTTTACCCCTTAAATACCCCGGGTGGTTTCTGTAACATCTGTGCCGAAATCGTTACCGGAACAGTAATCTGTACAGTAACTTGTACAGTAATTCAGATCCAAACTAGGAGAAATACTTAGAAGCTATTAACATTCGATGATAAACATAAACTATTACACGATGTTTCTGAAATTCTGATTTAAACCTTATGGTTTAAACAGTCAGAAACACATCAGACAATCATGAACAGATGCATACATGTTTAATTTTGTGTTATTAGGTTTAAACGTATGTGAGCATAACCAGAACAAAACAATAACAGTTGTTGTTATAGAATGCTAAACCGACGAACTATTCGTATAGGTGACGATCTGTACGAATAGATCTGAAGGTTTAACGATCTGAAATGATGACTGAAAAGTAGAAAACAAAATCAGAAAGTGAAATGTACGATCGTGTTCGTACAGTTAGCGCTCTGTACGAAAACGCGCGTAAGTGACGTTTTCTGACGAAACGAAAACGAAGACGAAACGAACGATAATAAATTTAAGGAAATAAAATATTTCCTGTTTTACAATTTTGAAACTCATCAGAAATATATTAAAAAGAAACTATCTTAATCGCGTAAATTACTACGCGAACAAATAACGAAATGCTTAAAAATAATGAATTAGGAAAAATAATTCAAGAAAATTTAATATTTAGTATTTATTAGGAATTACAACCTTTAAAATAATTTAAATTAGAACCATTTTATTTAAATTATATAATTACGCGCGCGTTACGATCCGAAAACGCAACGGAGACAAAAACCGAGCCACCGAAGCGAACCCGAATACCCTCGGGGTATTTAAAGCCTTAAATAAGGCTTTCACTTTCATTTTTACATTTCTCTTCTCTCTCTACACCCATTCACGAATCTACCTTTCTCTCTCAAGAATTCACCTTCAAATCACCATAACTCACTCGTTTGGAGACGGATTTGGGCGTTCTTGGTGTCCACGCGAAGCTCTCATCACCCTCTACATGGAAGTACAACTAATCTGGTGTTTTACCCAGCCGAATTCAAGGTATGGGTCTATGAATCTCATGGATTTAGGGTTTTCATCTTGTTTAGTTCGACCCACACACAACCGGTTTTGTTTTTTTGTTAGTTTCTTTGAACTCCTACTCCATGAGGATTTGCCTGCGTGTAACAACATCTTAGGAACCTCAAACAATAGATTCACAGCTCGAGGGGATGATGGAGTGCAGGGTTCGTTTGGTAACCAAGCGGCGAACCTGTGGGTTGGCTGAGAAGGAGTTGGCCGAACCTTTTCCTTCCTTTGGTGAACCTTGCAGCAGAAGCTAACCTTGGGTTCGTGGATCACCATTAGCCAAACCCTTTAGGTACTACGAACCTCACCCAGTAGGAACGAACCTGCTACAACCGGCCGAACCCTGCTGCGCCGCACCTACCAGCGAACCTACCCTTCTACTCGCGAACCTTGGACCAGTCGAAGGAGTATACGAGCGGCGAACCCTCTCCCCACCCACGAACCCATGCATGGGTTGCATGGAACGAACCCTAGGATTCGTCGGAAACATAACAGGCCGAACCTATCACTTCGTGCGGCGAAACTGCATGGCCACGAACCTTAAGGTTCGCCGGAGCTGTGACCGTTGCAAGGATTTGATCGAAGCGAACCTTATTTCATTGACGAACCAATTTGGTGGACGAACCTTGCATGCAACCCCCCTAGCCGAACCTAGTATCTTACCATGCTCACGAACCCTATGAACCTGCTGTGAACGAACCCAGGACTAGAGCCGAACCCTACTAGTCCTAAACTATTTGCCGAACCTAGCCCTCATTCCCCAAAGGTTCGCCGCCCTATATAATCACCCTAGCATCTCTCGGCCAAACCAATTCGAAGCCCAGCAAGGATATTTCGGCCCAAAGATTTCCTTTGAGTTTGGCCCAGAACTTAGCATTCGGCCCACTTATCTTACTTGGCCCACGATTTTCTTGCACTCAACGATATTATCGGTCTAAGACTAGCCTCAAAACCGACCCACATACTCATTTGGCCCATAAGAATTCTTTCGGCCCAATGACATTTGGCCATAGTCACTATTCGGCCCAAGTATTTTATTCAACCCAACAGTGGGTACTCGGCCCATGTCAAAAACACTAACCGGCCCAAGTGTCTTCCGGCCCAACCCAATTGTTTAACCCATGCGGCCCACACACATACAAATGCTAGGCCCAATTACACATTAATTGGTCTAAGGAATTGTCCGGACCAATGGAGATAAGAAGTTAATGATTACGTGCGTGAAAGATAAAAATGAATATGAAATCATTCCTAGCTTATCACCTATCTTGGTTACAAAGTGATAACAAATTCTAAACAAACTACACAAAGATTTAAAAACCCTATTTTAAGATGTTAACTTGTAATTCAAGGGTAAGTGTGAAACTTTGAACATTTAAGGAGATTCAACATGATATAAACTAATATAGGAACTCCGGGCCGGATAATGAACAAGACTCGCGGGTGTTAGTCAACTTTAGGACTAACACGACGCATACACAAGCAACCTACAATGTATACTTATAAACTACAATGCTATGAAAATCAATTCAAGATCGTGAACATCACACAAGTACAACCAAAGAGAGCGTGTATTCTTGTCTTTACTTAGTCAACCACAACTGACATAAGGTGAGTTCATTTGTCCCTTTTCAAACCTTTTGTTTTACTTCGGGACTGAGAAGCATGTTAAACGATTATTGAAATGTTTATTAATGCTTTTACATATATTTACAATGCTTATACCAATGCTTCAATTTGAAATGCTTGTTTGGAAACCAAAGACTAAGGCTGTAGTGTAAATAGCTAATGCTATTTACCTTATACTTATGTACATTATACTAACACTTTGTGCTCAAACTGGAAACTAGTATACTTTGGGAAGCTATAAAACTGATATTTATATTACAAAGTAGAAACCTAAACTATATAATTGAGGCTTATGCTATAGACTTGAAGTCTAAACCTTATGCAAGACACTTATGATATAAACTTAATACTTAAATTTTGAGCTAAATACTTATGCTCTAAGCTATGTGCTTAAACTATACAATTGATGTTTAACTTATAAACTCTATGTTTAACTACATACTCAATCTTAAGGCTTTGAAAATACTTATACTAAACACTAATACTTTATATAATTATTTCAGAAAGTTAATGTTCTACACTCTTAGTAAAGTATTAAATTGCTTTACACTTACAATGAATTGCTTAAACTTAACATGAAATTTATATGCTTAGAAATACTTATATACGTGAGATACTTGAAAGTACGTGAAGGTTTAATATAATTGGAACACTTGAAACACGTGAATACTCGTTATACTTAGAATACTTGAAACACGTGAATGCTTGATACACTTGGGATACTTGAATACATGAATGCATGATATACTTGGGATACATGAACACTTGGAATGTTTGATACACTTGGAATGCTTGATACATTTGGAATGCTTGATACACTTCGAATGGTTGATACACTTGGATGCTTAAACAAAAGACTGATTGACCGCCGCGTGTTGACCTGTGTGTCAACTCCTACTAGTCATCAGTGAAACTATGTGAATGCGAAAAACTTGTATGCTAAAGCTATAGGACATTGTAAGACAGACTGTTGGCCGCCGCGTGTTGACCTGTGTGTCAACCCCTACTAGTCATCAGTGTTCTTCTTTGTCAGAGTCATGTAAGACAGACTGATTGGCCGCCGCGTGTTGACATAGGTGTCAACCCCTACTAGTCATTCAGTGTTCCTCTTGATTCATCCATGGTTATGACCAGTGACTAGAATGATTTGGGTTCTTCTAGTTGACTTTGTGTCAACTTGAAGGTTTCTCTATCATAACATGTCGCGAGTCATATTTAGGACCATTATGGATGAATACTGAATTCCCTAGGGTGTTCAGCTGTCCATAATGGTGCCTCTTAAACTCAATACTTATACATTGTGGAGTCAATAGAGTGGAGTGAAACGCTTAATTATCATTAATAACAATTTGTTAAGCAGCCCGGTATGTGGTGGGACGGTGGCTGGGGCTTGTCCCCTACATATGCCCTATATATAAGCATACTTGGTTGGATAGCATAGGTGGTTGTTAGTGAGGTTAAGGTTGTCATTTCGGGGGAAACAAATTAAACATTGTCAGGGAAAACAAATGCTAAGAATCATATGTCCTGAAATCAAAGTAGTGGGATGAAATGCTTAATTATCATTAACAACAATATGTTAAGCAGCCCGGTATGTGGTGGGACGGTGGCTGGGGCTTGTCCCCTACATATGCCCTATATATAAGCATACTTGGTTGGATAACATAGGTGGTTGTTAGTGAGGTTAAGGTTGTCATTCAGGGAATCAAGGTTGTTGATGCATTTAATGTCCCTAGTTCACTTTTGTACTAATCATCATGTAAAGATTAAAGTTATATTAAAGGAAATTGTCTTTATACATTGTTCTTAATGTTTAATATTGATTATATGATTGTTTGATTTGATTTAATTAATATTTGAGTATGAGTATGACTCATTCGGGCGAATGATACTAACGAATGAAGTCATTCACCGAATGAGAATAGCGACTGACTATACTCAGCGAATGAGCCATTCGCCGAATGACTCATTCGACTGACTTTTCTATTCGACATAGTCATTTGCCGAATGAGTTGTTTCGGCCACTCATTCGGCCGAATGACTACAGTCCATAAATACATGTTCAAATCATTTCAAACCTAACTTTGCCGAGTCCTCATTCTTCCCAGTGCACTCCAGTATCAAACCCTTGAAGTTATGAGCGATTCTTCATGTCCAACTTCGATTCTCAACCCGTGGTGATCGATTCTCACTCGCACGTTGATTCTACACACTCGATTCACCACGGTTGCTGTTGATTTCGATTGGAAAACCCTGGAATAGGATTCCGCACTATTCCAGAGGCTGTCAAGCAGATTTTCCTTGGAATCGGATTGTTTCCGAGCTCCTATTTGGTCCTACAAAGTGGTATCAGAGCTTTGGCTCTTGATTCTGCTTTATTTTCAATACAAATCATCATATCTTTGATTGTTCGTTCGAGATATGCAAAAACCCTAAGTTTCTTGTCCTTCAAGTCATTGTTTCATTGAAAATCCGTGGGTTTGTGTGGTTGTTTTGTCAAATCGTTTATCCTAATTTATTCATTATCATCTCATGATGTTCTGTACCAAATTTGGTACTTAGATCTGGTCAAAATCTCAAGTTATCGCGTTTTTGATTGCTGAAAACCCCAGATCTGCCGAATGAACATGGCGGCCGAATAGGTTTGGCCGAATCAGCCTCATTCGCCGAATAGCTACATTCGACAGTCTCATTCGCCGAATAGCTCCATTCGATCAAGTTATTCGGCGAATAGCCCTCATTCGATCAGTCATTCGCCGAATAGCTTCATTAGGTCAAGTCATTCGGAGATTAGCACTCATTCGAACTCTCATTCGGCGAATAGGCTCATTCGACCCTTTCATTCGCCGAATAGGTTCATTCTCTCTGCTCATTCGTCACAAGTCATACTCATCTTTTCATTCGCCACAATTAACTCATTCGGACCCCAACATTCGCCCCTTTGATTTTCTTTCGGCAATCAGTTTGCAAAATTTTTCTAAGTGTTGAATCCTGTTGTTCCTGATCAAATGGAAGACTTAGCATTGATGGCGAACCAGAATCATCGTATTCAGACTTTGTTACTGACTAAGACTGAGACTGGGAACTCTAATAAAGCTCCAAAGTTGTTATCCTTAGACGATTATCCACACTAGAAGTATCGGTTTGAGATCCACATCAATGGGGTGGATACAAACTTATGGATGATGATTGAGGGAGGTAATCTGAGGCCTCTGAATGGAGATGGAACTCCTATGCTAGTCACACGGATGACTGAGCCTCAGAGGAAACTTTATGATTATGAGAAGAAAGCTTATGCTATTCTATCTCAATCCATTGCTACTGATATATTCCATCAGTTCAGACAATTTACTTCTTCTAAGTATTTGTGGGATGCTTTGCAGCAACGGTATGAAGGCAATGATGCTTTGAAGTACATCAAGTCTAAGGCATTAAGGAAGGAATTTAACAGCTTTATGTATGTTGGAAATGAATCTTTGGATGATTTGATTGCCAGATTCTATCATCTATTGAGTGAGCTGTTCAATCATGAAGTTAAGACCACTACTTAGGAAAAGATTCAATGTTTAGCAGATGCTCTTCCTCCAAAATGGGAATCATTTTTGATGGTTCTTAAGCAGAATGAGATGATGTCACACATGGATATCAATGATTTTATTCAGAAGTTGAAGGAGCAGGAAATTGAGAACAAGTGGAAGGCTAAGAGGGTTGCTCAAGTTCAAGATCCTTCATTGTACTATTCTACACCTACTGTGGAGAAAACTTCTTCTCATGTTCCACTGAAGACTGCTTTTGTTTCTCAGACTGCTGAAGCTCCATCTTCTAATCAGATTCTTTTCAGTCAATCATCATCCTCTTCCAGTTCTCAGAAAGAACATCATCAACCAGTCACAAGTCTAAAGACAGAGAATTTTGATAAAGTTACAGTTGAGATTGCTAAAGAGCATATGGGTCTTTTGTCTACTTTGGTCAGTTCTTATGATGGATTGGTAGCAGGACAAATTGGAAATCCTTATCTAACGAATGATGACTACTCTCAGATAGATCCAGATGACATGGAAAGGATTGACATTATGTGGGCTTTGGCAAGTGCTGTGAGGAGAGCCAAGGAGTTTGTGAAAAGGACTGGCAAAGACATTAACTTGAACAAAGAATCTAAGTTTGGATTTGATATGGCCTCTGTCACTTGTTACAATTGTGGAGAAAAGGGTCACTTTGCCAGACAGTGCAAACATCCAAAGAACGCTGGAAACAAGAATCATTTTCATCATCAGAAATCTTCTGCAGCAAATACAGAAAGAAGACTTGTCCCTATTGATTCTCCTACTCAGACTAGTTCTTCAAATGCAGGCAAAGCTTTGATGGTACAGCAGGATGAAGGTGAGAATTAGGATTTCAGATTCAATTCTGAACAAGGAGACAAGATAAAGCATGTGTTGCTGAGATTCAGAAGATAGATGATCTACATGAAGAGAGTACTGCTGAAGGAGCACAGCTCAAGACTGAAGAAACATCTGGATCAGAGTCTGAAAGCTTGACTGATTCTGACACTCAATCTGAGTCTGAAGCTGATGTTGATGAAACTCCTACTCAGTTTTCCTTGATGGTAAACTCATCTGCTACTCCTGCTGCAACTTCTCAGTCTGATCAGGTATCTGATGATTGTTCATCTTCTGTTTCTAATTGTTTTAATTGTGTTGACCTTAAAAGCAAGGTTCTTTCCTATCAGAATCACAATGCTGCTTTGATCAGTGATCTCAACCAATGTATTGATGCTAACAAAGTTTTAAAAGCTAATGAAAAAGATTTTCAAGCTAAAATTGAACTTTTAAATAGACAACTTCATGAGGCTGAGATTGTTGTTCTTAACAAGCAAGATGCTATAACTTCTTATCTCAATACCATTAATGAGGTAAAGAAGAAGTTAGCAATGGTTGAGTGTGATTATGAGACCCTAGGACAAAAGCTCAAGAGCTATGAGAGCGCATCTTATATCATTGAGCACATGATCAGCAAAGAATCTGATCATAAGGGTAAGGGAACTATGAGTTATCAAAGATGTCCTCCACCAATCTTAAACAACTTTGTCAATTCACCAAATGACAAAGATGTTAAAGATTTTCAAGTTATAACTCCTTTAGTAATTGATCCGATTGGGATGATTACTGATGAAGGTTCCTCTTTGTCAAAGGAATCTTCAGTGGATGGACTTGTAGAGGATTGGGTTTCAGATTCTGAGGATGAATCTGATGATTCATCTGATTGTGTTACTGCTCAGAATCCACTACCTGTTATCAAAAAGGGTGACCCAATATCATCTTCAAAAATATATCAAGCCTTAGGTTTTGTGAAAGCTTCAAAAGAAAATGAAGCTTGTGTGTTGAACAAGTTTGACAATCTTGTTCAAAATGGAAGAAAGGGTTTGGGTTTTAATCAGAACACGCCTAAAACAAATGTTTTCAAACCAAAAAGGCAATCTTTTTCTGAGTTAAAACATTTTCATAAAAAAGGAGAACCGGTTTGCTTTGAGTGTGGTGCACCTGGGCACTTTGTTAGATCTTGCCCTCAGTTGATTAGACCAAAGGTTGCTCCACCCAGAAAACAAAATCAGAATTTTGTTAAACCTGTCAGATCTGAGTCCAAGTCATTTATGACAAAACCCAAACAACCAAATCAGGTTAAATCTGTGGACAAGGGTAAAGGGAAATTGATGAACTTAAATGTTCTCAAGACTGTTAATGTTGATCAATCTAAATCATCATCCATTTATCTGAAAAACTCTTTCAGTAAAAATGCAGTCTGGAAAGTAAAGTCTGAGACCACAGTTCCATCCAATTCAGACAAGGCTGTTTCAGATGGTAAATGGATCGATGTTATGATCCGAGACTCTTTGGGTCAACCCAAGACTGTAAAGGCTTGGGTTCCCAAATTAAACTAATTGTCTTATTTTTGTGCAGAATGCCCCAACTGCTGCTTTAAACAGTTCTTGGATTGTCGATAGTAGGGCTTCAAGGCACATGACAGGAAATATCTCTTTGCTCTCCAACGTTCAATCTGTTCATGGTGGTTATGTAGCTTTTGCTGGTGACAAAGGTGGTTTTATCACAGGAGAGGGAATCTTATCAAATGGGCAAGTTTCATTTGACAAAGTCAAATATGTCAAGCAATTGGAGAATAATCTGCTTTCTGTATCACAGATCTGTGATAAAAACTACAAAGTTCTTTTCGATGACTCCAAATGCTACATTCTAAAGCAAGGTGTACTTATCCCTGAAGAATGGATTTTGATGTCTGCCCCCAGAAAGCAAGACTTGTACGTACTCAATATGGCCACAGCTTCAACTACATCCTCCACAGCTTCATGTTTTATGTCAAAGGCAACAGAAAAAGATTCAATACTTTGGCATAAGAGGATGGGTCATTTGAGTCTAAGCAAGATGAATCACCTGGTGCACAACAATCTGGTTGAAGGGGTTAATCTGAAGAATTTCAAGCTGTCTGATGTCTGTGTTTCTTGCAAAAAGGGCAAGCAAGTCAAGCAGTCTCACAAGCCGAAGAAGTATCACTCAATCACTGTTCCACTTGAGCTGCTCCATATGGATCTTTTTGGTCCTGTTAACCGCAAGAGTATTGCTGGGGATCAGTATTGTCTTGTCATCACTGATTAATATTCTAGATACTCTTGGGTTTCTTTCTAAAGGAGAAGTCTGAAACGTTTGACTGCATTCAAGTGTTGGTTACCAAAATTGAATCTCTCTATAAGCTCAAGATTCGCATACTCAGAACCGACAATGGGACAGAGTTCAAAAATCACAACATGGAGAACTTTTGTAATGAACGAGGTATTGTTCAACAATTTAGTGCTCCATATGTTCCCCAAATGAACGGTGTTGCTGAGCGAAAGAACAGGACTTTGATTGAGGCTGCTAGGACTATGCTTGCAGATTCGTCTCTTCCAGTTCAATTCTGGAATGAAGCTGTAGCTAATGCTTGTTACACTCTAAATCGAGTGTTGATAGTGAAGAGACATGGGAAAACTTGCTTCGAATTGCTCCATAACAGAATGCCAAATCTTAAGTATCTTGAACCATTTGGTGCACCATGCACTATGCTTAAGAAACATGAGCAAGGCAAGTTTAATGAAAAGGTGGAAGAAGGGTATTTTCTTGGGTACAACACTCCAAATAAAAGAGTTTATAACAGATCAACTCAAAATGTGGAGGAGTGGTACCATGTTGATGTTCAGAAGTATTCCATGCCCCACCTGGGAAGGGTCCTGATTGGATGTTCAACTATTCTGATTTGTTTGACTCCTTCAACATGCCTCCCATGTACACTGATGAAGATGTTGTTGTTCAGATGTTGTATGATGCACAAAATGCACCTGAAGAACCAATGCAACCTTCATCTGTTTCAACTCCTACAACACAGACAAATGATGACAGCTCAGACACAGACGACAACTCAGTTCCTCAAGCTGCCCCTGAACCAGCTATTGACAATCTTGTGCCAAGACTTGAGGATCTGAATCTGAATAATCTTGATCCACATGTTGAAGTTCCCACTCATCCTGTTGGCAGAACTAATCGGATTCATCCTCAAGAAAATATTATTGGAAGTCCTTTGGATGGGGTCAAGACAAGAAATCAACTTTCTTCAGGCGGACTTGCAGACATTCTTGACTTTGCAGATGTAAACTTTTGTGCCCATTCATGTTTTATCTCCCAAGTTGACCCACGTACTGTTACTGAAGCTCTCAAAGAAGAATCATGAGTTGATGCCATGCAAGAAGAACTCCTTCAGTTCAAAAAGTTAGGTGTCTGGCAATTGGTTGACAGACCAAAAGGTGTGAAAGTAATTGGCACCAGATGGGTTCTTCGGTGCAAGAAGGATGATCATGGTATCATTGTGCGAAACAAGGCACGTATGGTTGTTCAAGGATTCAGACAAGTTGAAGGTTTGGACTATAATGAAGTATTTGCACCAGTTGCTCGACTTGAAGCCATTCGTATCTTCTTGGCTTATGCATCCTTCAAGAAGTTTAAAGTTTATCAGATGGATGTAAAGAGTGCATTTCTTCATGGTGTGATAAATGAAACAGTGTATATCAGTCAACCTCCCGGGTTTGAGGATCCATTGTATAGAGACCAAGTCTACAAGTTGGATAAGGCCTTATATGGATTGCATCAAGCACCGCGAGCATGGTATGAGACACTGTCTACTCACCTTCTGAACAACAGGTTCAGAAGAGGTGTCATTGACTGTACACTGTTCATTCGAGAAAAGGATGGTGACTTACTCTTGGTGCAAGTATATGTGGACGACATCATCTTCGGTTCAACAAATGATGGTCTGTGCAAAGAGTTTGAAAAGGTTATGAAAGAGAAGTTTGAGATGAGCTCAATGGGAGAGATGAAATTTTTCTGGGATTACAAGTAGATCAGTCTGAGTCAGGAATCTTCATCCATCAAACCAAATATGTTGGGGACATACTGAGCCGGTTCAGTATGTCTGATGCAAAGCCTGCTGGTACCCCACTGGCTGTCAATCACGAGATTACACCAGATGAAAAGGGGGAGTTAATTGATGCTACTTTGTACCGAGGAATGATTGGGTCTCTTATGTATCTTACTGCTTCTCGGCCAGACATCATGTTCGCCACATGCTTGTGTGCACGTTATCAATCAAAACCAAGAGTGTCTCATCTGATTGCTGTCAAAAGGATTATGCGTTATCTGAAGGGTACTCCTGATCTTGGTTTATGGTACCCTAATGATGATAATTTTGAACTTACTGCATACAGTGATTCTGATTATGGTGGCTGCAAAAGAGACTTCAAGTCAACATCTGCGGGATGTCAGTTCTTTGGAACCCGATTAGTTACCTGGCAGTGCAAGAAGCAGACGTCGGTGTCTACTGCAACCTGTGAAGCTGAATACATTGCTGCTGCTAGTTGTTGTTCTCAGATCATCTGGATCCAACAGCAACTCAGGGACTATGGGTTACATTTTTCTAACACTCCTATATATGTTGATAATACTGCCGCCATAGCTGTCACTAAAAATCCTGTTCAGCACTCAAAAACAAAACACATCGACATTAAATATCACTTCATACGTGATTGTTTTGAAAAGAAATTAATCGATGTTGTTAAAATTCACACCGATCACCAGAAAGCCGATCTTTTCACAAAAGCTTTTGATAAACCCAGATTTTTATATCTGTTATCGGCTAATGGTGTTTTCCAAAAGGATGAAGTCCTACCTTCATCTGAATCTAACAAATGATCATCATTTTTCTTAGATAATTTTTGTTTGTCTATTTATTTTATTTTATTTCAGTTTTCTTGTCTAGTTTCTTCTCTTAATCAAAAACACAAAAAGATTTTCTGTTTTAGGTTTTTAGGGGGAGATAGTTGTTAATTGAAAAACCAAAAACATTTGAAAATTGAAAAACCAAAAACATTTGAAAAATTCAAAAATACAAAAACAGTTGAAAAAGTTAAAATTGAGATGGTCTTTCTTTGAAAAAGTGACACGTTAATCTATCATGATATAGAAGCTGAGTTGAATGTGTAAGCTGAACACACAAGAAACTTATGATGTGATGTACTGATAGGCCAACTCTACAAATGAATAAACAGCTTGTGATAACTTAGAAAGTCCGATTTGTGGAATCTGTTTTATAACACCATTTATGTGAGAAATAGTTTTTGACTCAAATCAAGCATACACCGGTCATCATGGAATCAAATGAGGCTTCAATTAAAGAAAAACAAAAACAAGCTGGTATTAAGCTTGAAGAAAAAGAAAAAGCAAGCTGGTATTAAGCTTGAAGAAGAATAAAAACAAGCTGGTATTAAGCTTGAAGAAAAATAAATGCAAGCTGGTATTAAGCTTGAGAAATACTTGCACAAATTAAGTTCGATTCCATACACGTGCCATATTGCTGGGACGAACCTAGCTGAAGCCTTCCATTTGGATAGAACAAGAAAAATACAAAAAGATAATAAAATTGAAATCTTATTGAATTTATGATGACTGGTATTAAGATATGCAGAAATGGGTTATAAACTGATTTTGATCTTTAATGGTGAAATGAAATGGGGAACTCAATCAGAAAACATGAGTAATCATAAAGTTTGTTTAGTAGTTGTGTATGGTATGGTTTAAAACTGGACAAATATATCAGTAATCGTATCATAAGATAAATGTGTCTAAGGTGAAACATTCAATGAAGCTGATGTGATGTGATTAGATGTATGTGTTATTTTATCAATAGACTTCTCACAAAAACATGTGTTTCTTTGTTTTTAGTTGCTAGTTGTACAGTCGTATTTTGTTTCAGAAAAGTACAAAAAGATTTTCTATTTTCAATTTTAGTTTTGATGATCATTTGTAGGTTTAGACGTCTGTTTCATCTGAATCTTGAACCAACCAGACATATCTTCATAAATGGCATCTTTGTTGCTGATCAAAATGTTAAATTTTGAAATTGGTTGTTTTTTGTGTTGAGTATGTCTCATTCGACCGAATGAAACTCATTCGGCGAATGAGTCAATCAGCGAATGTCTTTTGATCGAAAGAAGAGATTCGCCAAGTCATTCAGCGAATGGCTTAAGATCTACCTTTCATTCGGCGAATGACTCATGACAGAATAAGATTCATTCGGCGAATGAGTTTAGGGCGAAACAGCTCACTCGCTGGTCTCATTCGGCGAATGTGGGATCCTATATAAACAGTAATTCGGACGAACTACCTTATTCGCCAAAATTATCTTTCGCCCCTATTGTGTGTTTTCATTCGCCCGAAAAGCCTTCTTTCTTCGGTCGTTCTTTTTCTCGTGATTCCTACTCACCCAATCACTGATAATCTTGTTTATTATCATCTCAAGTACCTTGGGATCGAATATCATCAATTTCTGACCGTGAAATCATCAAAAACCGAACACATTTTAGGGTTTTAGGGTTTTTATAATCGCCTTTGCAATAATCAGTCGAAATGGACTTAAAACCCCAAATGATCTTTGTTAAATGTGTTAATCGGTCGTTTCTGAGGTTGCATATGTGATTTTTGTCAACTGATTTGATTTTTTTTTAACTGGTGTTTGAATTTCAAAAGACAGCCGAATGACGCCATTCGGCGAATGAAACTCATTCGGCGAATGACTTCATTCGAAGTATAGCTCATTCGACGAATGAAGTCCATTCGGCGAATGAAGCTCATTCGACAAATGACTCATTCGACCAAAGTGTTCATTCGTCCAAATTCATTTCATTCGGCATATCAAATTAATTTGAATATGTTTTCTGATTTTTAATCTGTTTTCTGTATTTTCAACTATGGAATAGTTCTAACATGTTTTTATTCAATGTTCAGAATGGTTGGATACAAATCCGTGACGAAGAACAACATCTGTTCATACTTGGAGCTGAACACACCCAATGCCCGTCATTTCACTGAGATCATCACTTTTCTGAGGCATTCGAGGATTTTCATAGCCATCTCTACTTTGCATGTGCCATACATTTCACATCAGCAGGATTTTTGGGCATCTGCTGATATTGACTGTGAAGCTGAGCCTACAGTCATTCGAGGCAAAGTTCGAGCACAGGATGTGGTCATTTCTGCTGAACACATCCGAAGAGTTTGTGGTTTTCAAGATGCACCTGATCAGCCTTATCTTCTAGATCGTTACTTAGTTCGAGGCTGCTTCATGAGATGCAAGTATGAGGGAGATCTTGGAGCTGGAATTCTGAACAAGGCATATATGTCTCCTCAGTTTAAGTACTTAGCACATGTACTTATACATTGCCTTGGGTCAAGGAGAGGAGGATTTGATGACATGAGAGAGACCATTCAGTGTGCCTTTGTTGCACTAGTGCTGAACCTGCCATTCAACTTCTCAGAAATGGTCTTCTCACATATGAAGGAGAATGTGACTCTGAAAGGGGATAAGAAGTTCTTGATGTATCCTCGTTTCTTGCAGCAGTTGATTGATGCACAGTTGCCGGATTTGCCAAAGATTAATGCAGATATTCTCAGGTTGGAGCACATGAATGAAATCACTCTAAACAGAGTGATGTCATACAGAGGCAAAGACAGGAAGCCTGCTACTAGATCCTTATTTGGTCATCTCTCTAGGCCAGATTATATTGCTCCTGCTGGTCAGAGATGGAGACATGATGATTCTGACTCAGATATGGAGGACATTGTTGTGCCTGGTGATGATGGTGATGATGGTGATGCTGGTGCTGGTGTAGGTGGTGATGGTGCAAGTGCTAGTGTTGTTGTGAGCACTGTTGCTGGTGATGTTGTTACTGCTATGGATGTTAGCATGGTAGATGTTGGTGGTGTGAGTGCAGGTGGTGTGAGTGCTGGTGTTAGCACTTCTGCAGCAGATGAAGAGGTTGACATTGATTCATTGATGGAGTTGGATTTCTTGACGACTACAACCTCCACAGTGTCTATTCCTCTTGATACTACAGTCATTACATCTGCAGCAGATGAAGATGAGTCAGAGGACTCAAGTGAAGATGATGATGAAGCCAGTGCTGATGAGGCTGGTAGTCATGATTCTGAAGATACACCTGATGAAGAGTTCGAGACTGTTTGGCTTGGGGGGAGGATGACAAAGAGGAAAAGGAAGAGGAGTGAAGCAGAGATAGAAGAGATTTCTGATCCTTTATTCATTCCAGATTTTGACATTTCTCCACCTCCTCGATCCTCTGCTCCTGCTACTGCAGCTATGTCTGCTGCTGTTATTCAGATTTCATCTTCACGAGCTCGGAGAGGAAAGAGATCTAGGTTCTCTTTCCAGAGGAGGTCAGAACTGACGACAGTTGCTACAACTATTGTCACATCAATAGCAGCTGTTTCAGTTTCTTCACTGACACGGTCAAGGATTACTCATGTTCGTGCTTCCACTGCCCCTCTGACCACCTCTATGACTCAGGCTCCCATATTCTCTACTGCTTCTGCTGGTCCCTCCATCTCACGGGCTGACATGTCTATACCTACTGTTTCAGTTGTTGATCAGCTGAGTACACTGAACAGTATGGTACTGAGACTGATGGAGAGGAATATGGAGCAGGAAAGGAAGAGCAGAGAGCAGGATCTGGTTATCGCTCAACTTACTCAGAGGATAGCAGATCAGGATGCACTATTGCTTCAAGCTGCGGATCAGAGAGCAGACCTCAGAGCCAGATCAGCCCAGGAAGAAGAACAGTTGCTGAAGTACATTGACGAGCATAATCAGTTGGCCCTTACTGCCACTGGTTTCAGTGATCGTATTCTTGCTCTGGAAGCTGAGAACGCCCGACTTGCTGAACTGGTTGAAGGTTCCAAGGAGGGCACACCCAGAATTGAGGGTTCTGCAGCAATTTTTGATGAATCAGACAAAGAAGAAGATGATGAAGAAGAAGAAGAAGAGTCTGAGGAGGAAAAGGTTGACTATGAGGATTCAGAGAAAGATGATGAATCTGATGATGATGACAAGGACGGATCAGGAAGTGGGTCTCCTGGTTCATCAAGTACTGATGATGATGACGATGATGATCAAGCCCCTTCTACATCAGAGATCCAATCCAAGAAAGCCAATGACAAGAAGAAAGCTCCTCATCCACCTCCTCCTCCTCAGACAGAAGAATCCACAGCTACTGAGGAAGTCGAAGCTGTGCCATTGAGACGTCAGTTAGATGAGACTTTGACGATGATTTTAGACGCTCAAGGCATCATACAGCACTCGGTTAGCTACAACAAAGAGGAGGGGGAGATCATTCATTGCTTATCTAGGGAGCAAATAGCCGAGCTGTTCAGGTTGAATCCTGATGAGGTAGTTGTTGATGACACCTC
This sequence comes from Mikania micrantha, assembly GCA_009363875.1. Taxonomy (NCBI): domain Eukaryota; kingdom Viridiplantae; phylum Streptophyta; class Magnoliopsida; order Asterales; family Asteraceae; genus Mikania; species Mikania micrantha. Next base: position 30,012,742 of record CM018695.1, read on the forward strand.
AGCTCCGGTTGATGAAGAGCCTACTCCAGAGGCCTTTGATGATGTTGATGAGGTTATTCTTGAAGACATCACTGAAGAAGAGTATCCAAAGTATACATCAGCCGAGGACGAGCTGCCGACATTTACTGATCAGTTTGATCAAGCCACTGAAGATCTACTGATCCGATACTTAGAAGAACAAGTTGAGGTGAGCAAAGTCGAAGCTGATGATCAGAAGAAAAGAAAAGAAGAATGGCAGACCTACTGGGAGGTCTTAAAGAAAGAGAGCACAATGAAGATGCCAGCTACACACAAGAAAGTCTACAGGACCAAAGGCTACAAGACTGGAGGTCAAATTCTGAGCTGGGCATACTTTCATGATTTAGGGTGCTATGCGGTGAAGAGAGAGAGAGAGGAATTGATTATTTCAAGCATCCCCATGACTTCAAGACATTGCCAGGCTTTGAAGTTAATCAGTTAGCACGTTTGAAGATGTTATACAGTGAAGATTCCGGGATGTCTGCTTGGTTCTCTCGACAACTTCAGTATGACTACATAAAGAAGTGGGTGAACTTCTAGCCTCAACAGCCTGAACGTTATTATCTGCCTGAGATTGATGGAGACACCAGAAAGCATAAAGTTATCCTGAAGTGGCTTCCTCCTAAAGTCTTGAAGAAGATTCCTTTGAGGAAGATGCGTCAAGATTTTATGGAAGGCTTCTGATGGTGGTATTATGACGGACGTACTGGAGAAGCTGTGATCGTTCTTTGCAAAGATAAGAAGTGGGAGACAGTACGGATTTTTGAGCCAATGTGGTTGACTAACTTGTCCCACAAAGATGTTATAGCACTGTATCTTCATCAGATTTTCTTCGATGTACAGGATATGGAACAGGCACTTCAGTTCATGAGAGTGATACGAATCTGCATATGCTTAAAGGTTCATGCTGGAGCTGACTGGAAAGCTATTAATGAGAAGTATTTCAAGAAAGACACTTCCAAGAGCTGAACTAGGTCCAAGGGGGAGTTTGTTGATGCATTTAATGTCCCTAGTTCACTTTTGTACTAATCATCATGTAAAGATTAAAGTTATATTAATGGAAGTTGTCTTTATACATTGTTCTTAATGTTTAATATTGATTATATGATTGTTTGATTTGATTTAATTAATATTTGAGTATGAGTATGACTCATTCGGGCGAATGACTCTAACGAATGAAGTCATTCGCCGAATGAGAATAGCGATTGACTATACTCAGCGAATGAGCCATTCGCCGAATGACTCATTCGACTGACTTGTCTATTCGACATAGTCATTCGCCGAATGAGTTGTTTCGGCCACTCATTCGGCCGAATGACTACAGTCTATAAATACATGTTCAAATCATTTCAAACCTAACTTTGTCGAGTCCTCATTCTTCCCAGTGCACTCCAGTGTCAAACCCTTGAAGTTTAGAGCGATTCTTCACGTCCAACTACGATTCTCAACCCGTGGTGATCGATTCTCACTCGCACGTTGATTCTACACACTCGATTCACCACGGTTGCTGTTGATTTCAATTGGAAAACCCTGGAATAGGATTCCGCACTATTCCAAAGGCTGTCAAGCAGATTTCCCTTGGAATCGGATTGTTTCCGAGCTCCTATTTGGTCCTACAAAGGTAAACAATTACAGGGTAATCGAATTCAAAGAATCAAACGTTATGGAATCAAACATGTAGGATGAAACGCTTAATTATCATCAGGAACAATATATCATGTGGTTTGGTATGTGGTGGGACGGTGGCTGGGGCTTGTCCCCTATATATGCCCTGTATATAAGCATACTGAAACAGATGGTATAGGTGGTTAATGGTGAGGTTAAGGTTGTCATTCAAAGGATTTTCAAACTATTTTTACATAAAAACTACATGAACTCACCAACCATTGTGTTGACTTTGTTTTCTTCCATGCTTTCTTAGGTGACGCACAGGATTAAGCTAAAATTCAGGATTGCATACTAGGATGCCCAGACATAGATCCTAGTTGACTTTTGAAGAAGCACATCTTCTGAGATCAATATGAATCTCTTTTGATATCTTGTACAGATACAAGATAGATATATTCGATGCTTTTGGATATGTTTACTTAGTTAAATTACCAAACTATGACATTTGTAATTTAACTTTGTAATCCTAGTTAATGTTTTAATTGTGCTTAATTATTCTTAACATTGAAGCTATGTAAACAATCAAATCATCACGATATCGCGCTCCGAGAACCTTCCGCCCGACGGGGACTTCGATCCAACCCCGCCGGCTCGGGGTGTGACAGTTTCCCACGTATTCGGGTTCGTTCAGTTCCGCGTTTACGCATTCCGTTACGCAAATTACGCAAACTTTATAATTTCATTAAAAATAGTTTTGTTCTTATCATTTTAGGTTTTATTTGACGAGTTTCTAAATTGTAAAAATAAATAATAATAAATTTACGCATTTTGTAAAGTTCGTCCGTTTTAGACCGTAAACGAATATATTTACGTGCATGCCCGTAAATGTACGCATCTTTGGTCGTTTCTTGTTTTTATTAACGTTTTACTCGTAATTATAAGTTTGACATGGATATCTTTATGGATCGTCACCCATAATGATACCGAGTCTCGCTTACGTATTACGATTTTGTTTAAATGATTCATTTTTTTACTATTTGTTCGTACGCTACGCACGAACACTATCCCAATATACCGAACGCATTTTATGTATATGGCATACGTAGAGTCCAGCTACCTGCCTTATCAGCCACCAGCCCACCACTGTTTCGATATATTACAATAGAGTTATTACGTACGTTATTGACGATAAATAAATACTAGTGTATACTTTATCACTCACGATAAATTCCTAAAACATACGAATAATTGTACAAGGATATCGTGAACGTGTTCATACATGTACTATGAATTGCATACATCAATGATTACGTGAATATGCACAGATGTTACAAATTGTTAGACTTGTTTTTTTTCTAAGAACAAGGCTAGAGCTCCCTCTCAAGTCAAGAATCCGTTGTGTACCTTGTTCATTAAGTCTTGTATTTATAATGAAATCAGAGACAATAATATAAGTAATAGTGGGAGAACAAATCCATATATTTAAGGGAATGTTTAGATATAAATACCCAAACATTAGTACATAGTGGACAAAAGGGAATAAGACAAACAACTGACATTACAGACTTTGATATAAGACAAACGTACATAACAAAGGGTTAAAGTCAACAACACCTGAAAGACTCAAAGCCTAAGAATAAAGCCTTCAGTGGTTCTTCTGTCTTGGTCTTTAGTGGTTCTTCTGTCTTGGTCTTCAGTGGTTGTTATTTGTGGCTTGCTTCAGAGTTCTTTCTGTGTTTGCTTCTCCGCAGTTATGCTTGGGCTTTGACAGTTGTTGTCACACCCCGAGCCGGCGGGGTAGGATCGGGTTTCCCCGACGGGCGGAAGGTTCCCGAGGCGCGATATCGAAATGATAATCGGATTGATCAGATTGTTCACATTGCACATGATATATAAATGAGAAACTTTGCTAAAATAAAATAGGATTACAGAGTTAAATTATATTAGTTAAGTTTACAATTTAACAATGTAAACCCACTATCACATCATCAGTCTTCAATCTTGTAGTTGCACAAGATAAGTTAAACAAACTGTAAAATGATGCTTCAAAATATGCAGGTCCAAAAAGCTAGGTTCTCTATCAGATAACCTAATCCAAAGAAATGACTCTTCAGTTGACCTGTTCGTCACCTGAGAAGTCATGCAAAAATAAAGTCAACACATGGTTGGTGAGTTCATATTGTTTAGTGTTTGAAAATGATTTGAAAATGATTTGAACCTCCTTTGGTAAAGACCCTAACCTCATTAACACCACATGTATCATCCAGATCGGTATGCTTATGTATAGGGCATACCCCTGAGTCGAGGCTACAACCCCGCCCAGACGCCGTCCCACCACATACTAATCCGCATAGGACATTGTTGTTAATGATAATTAAGCATCTTTACCTATCACACACTCTTGTTCAAAATGACTCAAATGTTCTCACAAAACCTTTGTTTAACCCCCGGGTAACAACCTTAATCTCATTAACATCACATGTATCATCCAGATCGGTATGCTTATATATAGGGCATACCCCTGAGTCGAGGCTACAACCCCGCCCAGACGCCGTCCCACCACATACTAATCCGCATAGGACATTGTTGTTAATGATAATTAAGCATTTTACCCCTACCTTTAACCCAATGATTCGTCAATCCTTTGTTCCTGTAAATACCACAATTTGGAATCTATGTTGATTCCTTAAGTTCATCACAATAGTGATCAACCACAGAAATTGTATAAACAGTTTAATAAATGCTTAATTAAATAAATAAATAAACATTTAATAAAATCTAAGTCCTTATGATTGGGGCCTATGGTCATACTCGAGTAGACTAGTCTGTCAATCTAGGTACTTAGTAGTTAGGGAAACTGTAAATATCCTCAAACATACGACCTACAAGTCAAACGGTCTAGCTAGGACTTCTTGAAATGCAGGATTTTATGTTTCGTCAATGTTTTTGGCGTATGCTATCTCTGATATTTCCCAGACTTTCCCTTAAAATGATTTAATGATCGTCTGATTTTGTCACAAGATGTACCTGATGTGTTGATCGTAGAATACAAGATTCATTGATCGGTTGTACACTTGATTAATTGTTCAACAAACACTTGGTTTGTAGAACATTGAATGTTGTCTTTGCAAAGATTGTTTTGTTGATGTTTGATGTCCCACACTTGTTTTGTCAAAATGTTTGATTTGATTCCTTGAATTCACCCACTTGATTTCACAAAATGTTTGATTTGATTCCTTGAATTCACCCACTTGACCTCCCAAAATGTTTATTTTGACTTGTTTGAAATGTTTTGACTTATTGAAAGGTTTAGTTTGACTTGATTATTCACTTAATATATAAGTGAATCAGTTAATAAACCTGCATAAAATCTTCCTAGACATGGTCTAGGATAACATTCATATATATGTAAAACATATAAATTTAATAGCATTAAAGTAAACAATTTAAGTAAACAGTTTACGCATGCTTCTCAGCCCCGCGTTTTAAAACAAAAATGTTAGAAAAGGGGCAATGAACTCACCTGTGTTGCTGTGCAATAAACCACAAAAGATATGCGCACTCTTTGATTGTTGCCTAAGTATCTTTAACACCTGAGTTATTTTAAAGAATTCGAATACGGTAAGTACACACGGGAATTGTCGTATCTATGGTTTGGTCTCGATGTGCAACTACGTGTCCTAGATTACTAGTGTGTTTCTAGAATTTCCTCTATCTAAGTTAAACTATTACCCATTAGTAACCCAGATCCCACATTAATCGTTAAGGTATTTAAATAAAACATTTTCAATTTATTACTTTTTAAGTAATTCATTTATTTAGGAAAAATCGTTTAATTATATTGATAAAGTTTATAATTTTATTTCTTTTATGAAAAACATAATTAACTTAAGAAAAGTGTCATTAAACATGATGGGCTTAAATTAAACCCATTGGGCCGTTCTTGGGCCCATTAATAGACTTAAATTTTCAAGCGATCTCTTGTTTGCTTATTGAGTCACTAACCTTAATGGTTTAAATAAACCATTTAGGTTACTCATATGCCTTTGTAATTCCCAATGGTTTAGGTGTTAACATTTAAGTCAAACCATAACCTTTAGGTTCTTGTTTTCCATTCCGAATGTATTTCCCCTCATGATATTGATATCCTAGCTTAAGAAGACTCATTTATGTCTAACCAATTTAAATGATCGTCCCCTACAATGATTTCATACCATAAGTGTGCTAGAATATCCTATGTCAAATTTATAGTTAACCCTAACATCGCTTTTATTGAAGTTTAAATCTTGTGGGCCTTATAGTAGGCCTAATTTGCCATTGTGACCCGGTTGATTAATATTAAACTTAATCAAATGTACAACGGGTCAACTTAGTTATTGGGCCAAATTAAGTGGTGTTGGGCCTAATCATAGGGTTATTGGACCTTAGGAGTTATGTGGCCAAATTAAATTAAACAGGCTACGTGTAAATCAATTCTAAGACCAATTTCATTCCTAATGAGCTAACTCTATCTTGTTGGGCTATTACAACCCATGGGCCGATTAACACACCCATATGGGCCGAGAATAGGCTGTTGGCCTAGGCTTTGTTGATGAATGGCCCGCATTGAATAAAATGGGTTGGTCATTTGGGTTGGGCCGAATTAAGTGTGGTTCGGTTTAAGCCATAGTGGACCTTAAACATATGTCGTGGGCCGGTTTCTAGGAGTTCTAATTCAACTATTGGACCCAAGGAATTTCAGAGTTTGAATCTGTGTATATTGGGCTAGTGATCACACATGGATCGAAAGGCTTTGGACCTAAGCCGAGTTGTTACATGCTTTTTCCAGCGAACCTTAGAGTTCGGTGAGCCAAGGTTCGGCCAAGTCCATAGGTTCGTTCACAGTGGGTTCCTAAGGTTCGTGGGCATAGTAAGATCCTAGGTTCGGCTGTAGCATAACGAGCATGAAGGTTCGGTTCCTAAGGCTCGTTGCCCAGCAGCTTTAACTAGAGTTTAAGGGTCCGGCTAACATGCACCGTGGTCAAGGGTTCGCCTGCAATAAGCAGGGTTCGTTCCTAGGATATAGTTCGGCTACAAATTGTCACTTAGGGTTCGGCTGGGATGGGTCACGCATGGTTCGTTTGGGTTCGCCAACTAGGTGTAGGGTTCGTGACTGCCTGATGGTTCGTGTCTCGTCCTAAGGGTTCGTCGGGATGTATATCAGGGTTCGGCCATGGCTTTAGGTGTAACATGCAGGGTTCGTCACCCCAAAAAGGTTTGGCCGGCGATGGTTTCTCACCACGAACCTGCACATTTTCATCATCATCATGCGTTCTCTAACCTAAGTTCGACCACTCATCTGTTGTTGTTACATGTAAACAAGTTCTAGAAGAGCTATGGGTTCACGGTTATGAGCTATGCCCGGTTTACACAAGTGGGTCGAACAATCAAGAAGAAAACCCTATAATTCGTGAGGTTTTAAGCTACGTACCTCAAATTTGGCCGGAGAAACTCTCAGATCAGTTGTACTTTTGTGTAGAATTCGTTCCTAGCTACGCGTGGACACCAAGAACACCGGATTTCGCCTCCAAACGAGTGAGTTATGAAGCTTGGAAGTGGTAGATTTTAGAGAGAGAGAGAGTGACGGAAATTGAGCTAGAGAGAGAGAGAAATGAGTGAAAAATGAGATGAAAGTCTCATTTGAGACTTTAAATACCTCGAGGGTATTCGGTTTCGTTTCGGTTGCTCGGTTCACGTCTTCGTCGCGTTTCCGGATCGTAAAGCGTAAAATTACGAAATTAAAATAAAAGGTTATATTTTATGCGTTTGGGAAGTGGTTATTTCTAGTAATGACATTAAATGATATTTTCCTAATTTATTTATCGAAACCCATAAATATTACGCGTTCTATTATTTATTCGCGTATTATAGTTTACGCGTCTAAAATTAAAATAGTTTTGCCTTACTTGTAACTATGATGAGTTTCAAAATTGTAAAATAGGAAATATTTTATTTCCTTATAATTATTATCGCTCGAGTCGTCATTCGTTTCGTCAGAAAACGTCACTTACGCGCGTCTTCGTACAGAGCGCTAACTGTACGAACACGATCGTACGTTTCACTTTCTGATTTTGTTGTCTAATTTACAATCATCGTTTCAGATCATTAAACTGTCAGATCCATTCGTACAGATCGTCACCTATACGAACAGTCCGTCGGTTTAACATTCCGTAACAACAACTGTTATTGTATTGTTTTGATTAGCCTCGCATACGTGCTATCCTAATAGATCCTAACAAATAACCCATGATGGTTCAGTGTTGCCAGATAATTATCTGACTCAAGAACCATTGTTCTGTACTTAGTTTCTGCTAAATGTTTATGAGTCTGCTGTTTGATAACATGAAATGACTTTGACTATCAATATGAACATGAAATAGAATGGAATGTGTATAGTTAGTGTCTGTTTATTGTTCAAGCTACTGTTGCGATCACTGTTCCGGCACCGATTTCGGCACTGTTGTTACAGTCTCCCCTTGTTAGAGAAATTTCGTCCCGAAATTTAAGAATAGTTATCGGTTACAGCTTTCTCTGCAAGTAGTTGGGGATGTCCTGAACATCGCGTGATCTTCGCCTTTTCCAAGTAAACTTGAGTTTTCGCTTTGAATTTCCAATGAACTTAGCAATGGAAATACGACTTTTTCCTTAGTTGTTTAATCTAACGAGCCGTAAACTCTGAAGATTATTACCTAAGGTATACTGTCCATCTAATTGAATTTCTTCAACTGTTATGACGAACGATTCGTTAGCACGACGTTTATTCAAGTTCGAGACGTGAAACACGTAACGTATCCAACTAAGGTCATATAATGACCTCAATCTCGGTGCCATGAAACAATTACATTGGATGATCTCGGATTATCCTACGTTTCGTGGTGCTTGTTCGTCCCTTTATTCTGGGATGGACTACGCCTTTAATCAGTCAGTCGGCGACTGACGTTGCCGACCTCAAGGAGCCTCGAAGGATGTGCATTCGATGCTTCTATATTGACAGTTGTTGTAGGAAGATGTAATCGGTGGCATTTGGGAGTCCAACTTTCCACTGTAGTTTGACATACAGATTCTCAACATAACCCCCAAGATTCGTGTCGTACTTTCGCTTCAACCGTCCTTTGGTGAACGGTGAGCTGTAATTATTTTTAAGTACATCTCTATCCAAATGTTAAACAATGGTATCACATAGAGTACCACTATCTCGTTGCTGTAAAATCCATCAGTCTACCTATCACCAGAGTCCACCCACTAATTTGGTAGTAAGTGTTACATCCGGTTTATCTTAAACTGTCTTTTGGTACTAAAATCTGACACACTCCTTAAAATCTTCGTAGGTGACTCTCACTACATCTAGGTCTTGATCTTCAGATCGAGATCCTTAAGTCACCCATGGTGAATGCTTAGGTTGTTTGACATAACCGTACACATACTTCACCATTTGTTTAATCTCTCCTTAATTCGAAGGTTTACATTATACAGTGGGGAGGTCTACCTAAAATACGGCAGAGTTATTAAAATAAAGGTAAAGATTTACCTTCTCAGTACACTTATACCCACCCGTGTGATGGTATATATCTATCTTACTCCTACCCTAAAGTCATGAGACTCGTGAAACCTATTGTAACTTTTGTTCCAACTATTTCTTATTCTCATCTGATTTCAATTTGGGAGAATTTAAGATAAAGTTGTTCTTCCCTTGACGGTTCCAAAATGTCCCTGAGATGTCGTTCGTGTTTTGTCGTGCTACTATAATAATTCAGTATGTCATCCTTAATAGTAATGACAAACTAACCAGTTACGGTTTGCACGCTCGATTCATGAGGTCCAAGAAACCATAGGTGCATTCTTCTATTCGAAGAACATCACCATAATTTGGAATGCCCATAATTCATTCGAAATATTTTCTCGAGCATACCTTCATCTTGTATTCTCACATGACTTCCCTTGATCTACTTATTTAGCCTACGTAAAGACTTGACACAGTTCTCATATTTACTTTTCCTAACATCCTAGAGTCAGAGTTCTCAACTTTAGGTAACTCAATTTCTAGGAGATCTACGTATAAAATGAAAGTCTACACACTAGTTTTGACATTTTTAATTTTTAAGGCTTTTAGTGTTCTAATTAGATAAAGTCCTATTCTAATTTACAGTCATTAAGCCGGCATTAATGATTACTCTATCCCTATTTAATCGTATAACCCTTATTTAACCTAAAGGTTCCTTCAATTATTATTCTGATTAACTTTTCGACACTGACTTTGCTTTTGACTAACTTAAATTTATGGTTCCTAAAACTACAACAGACTATGCAGTCCTAATTAATACCCCAACAGGTAATTTAAGGTATTAAGCTGAATTTTACATACCTATGGAGTCATCGGACTCCGAGTGTTTCCCAGGAGCTGGTAAAGCGAGTAGTTCCTCAATGTCTGCTGGGTCTGCTGGAGACATTTTCCTAGGGCAGTCCCTTGCGAAATGTCCATGCATTCCGCACATGAAGCAATTGTTGTTATGTTGAGGGGAAGTAAAGGTGCTCGCTTTTTGTTCCCATTTTCTAGTGGGAATAAACCGACACCGTTGAATCCAGTGTCCGTATTTACCACAATTCAGACAGTGTTTACAAGGTTTCTCCTCACCATGGTGAAAACCGCATCTGACACATTTAGGAAATGCATCAAAATATTGACGAGGAGTAGAGGCTATTGGTGGCCGACACTGTTGTACCCAGTGTCCCGTTTTTCCACAACGCGTGCATTGTAGGCACGAAGGGTCAGCCAGATCATGGTAGTGACAAGCCGAATGGAGGGAAGCTTTTCCTTTAGGAGGTGCAGGATTTGTAAAAGATATCCTCACAGGGCAGTCTCGAGCAGTGTGTTCGGACAATCCGCACACATAACAATCTTTGCTGTGTCGAGGAAGGGGATATGTAGTGTTTCCAGGATTCTGGTTATGAGTCGGAGGGTTATTACAATCACGACTCCAGTGTCCCTTTCCTCCGCAGTTCAGACAATGTTTGCACAATTTATTTTTAGCATGGAGGAGACCGCACGTGGCACATAAAGGAAATTTTCTAACCTCCTGTTTGCATACTAGTTCCATTGATGATCTGCATTGGCGATCCCAATGGTTTGCCTTACCACAATGGGTGCACTGCTTGCATGGGATTTCAGCGCGGTGGTGATGGTGACAGTTAGTGCAAAGGGGTGATTTTCCAGCATAACACCTACGATTCTCTGACTCCGGAGCAACGGCCATCTGACGAAGGGGAATGGCCTCGGTGTAGATCTCAGGATTTCTTGATTTCTTAGAATGACTTCGTTTCCGCTTTCTGCTTGTTTCTCCTTCTTCCGGTTCCTTCTTCTCTGCAGCAAGTAATGGGAAGTTCCTGGTAAATTCCTCACTGTTCCTGATCCGGGTGATGATTCCAGGGAGGATCGCCACCAACTGTTCAGTGATCAGTGTTGCAAGTACCTCAACGGCTGGGTCCGTCCCTTGTGGAGGTAGAGGCGGTGATGGTTGTCTTCTTGGTGACATTCTAATCATAACCAATAGAACATTGGTTAGTGCAATGATCGAATGCAGAAGACACAATGCAAGTAAATTCCAAATTCCTATGTTCTCTACATGCAGGGTCCCTAGGTTATAGTCTAGGTCAAACCGTTTAAATAAATGACCTATATTTCTCTATAACCATGGCTCTGATACCAATCTGTCACACCCCGAGCCGGCGGGGTAGGATCGGGTTTCCCCGACGGGCGGAAGGTTCCCGAGGCGCGATATCGAAATGATAATCGGATTGATCAGATTGTTCACATTGCACATGATATATAAATGAGAAACTTTGCTAAAATAAAATAGGATTACAGAGTTAAATTATATTAGTTAAGTTTACAATTTAACAATGTAAACCCACTATCACATCATCAGTCTTCAATCTTGTAGTTGCACAAGATAAGTTAAACAAACTGTAAAATGATGCTTCAAAATATGCAGGTCCAAAAAGCTAGGTTCTCTATCAGATAACCTAATCCAAAGAAATGACTCTTCAGTTGACCTGTTCGTCACCTGAGAAGTCATGCAAAAATAAAGTCAACACATGGTTGGTGAGTTCATATTGTTTAGTGTTTGAAAATGATTTGAAAATGATTTGAACCTCCTTTGGTAAAGACCCTAACCTCATTAACACCACATGTATCATCCAGATCGGTATGCTTATGTATAGGGCATACCCCTGAGTCGAGGCTACAACCCCGCCCAGACGCCGTCCCACCACATACTAATCCGCATAGGACATTGTTGTTAATGATAATTAAGCATCTTTACCTATCACACACTCTTGTTCAAAATGACTCAAATGTTCTCACAAAACCTTTGTTTAACCCCCGGGTAACAACCTTAATCTCATTAACATCACATGTATCATCCAGATCGGTATGCTTATATATAGGGCATACCCCTGAGTCGAGGCTACAACCCCGCCCAGACGCCGTCCCACCACATACTAATCCGCATAGGACATTGTTGTTAATGATAATTAAGCATTTTACCCCTACCTTTAACCCAATGATTCGTCAATCCTTTGTTCCTGTAAATACCACAATTTGGAATCTATGTTGATTCCTTAAGTTCATCACAATAGTGATCAACCACAGAAATTGTATAAACAGTTTAATAAATGCTTAATTAAATAAATAAATAAACATTTAATAAAATCTAAGTCCTTATGATTGGGGCCTATGGTCATACTCGAGTAGACTAGTCTGTCAATCTAGGTACTTAGTAGTTAGGGAAACTGTAAATATCCTCAAACATACGACCTACAAGTCAAACGGTCTAGCTAGGACTTCTTGAAATGCAGGATTTTATGTTTCGTCAATGTTTTTGGCGTATGCTATCTCTGATATTTCCCAGACTTTCCCTTAAAATGATTTAATGATCGTCTGATTTTGTCACAAGATGTACCTGATGTGTTGATCGTAGAATACAAGATTCATTGATCGGTTGTACACTTGATTAATTGTTCAACAAACACTTGGTTTGTAGAACATTGAATGTTGTCTTTGCAAAGATTGTTTTGTTGATGTTTGATGTCCCACACTTGTTTTGTCAAAATGTTTGATTTGATTCCTTGAATTCACCCACTTGATTTCACAAAATGTTTGATTTGATTCCTTGAATTCACCCACTTGACCTCCCAAAATGTTTATTTTGACTTGTTTGAAATGTTTTGACTTATTGAAAGGTTTAGTTTGACTTGATTATTCACTTAATATATAAGTGAATCAGTTAATAAACCTGCATAAAATCTTCCTAGACATGGTCTAGGATAACATTCATATATATGTAAAACATATAAATTTAATAGCATTAAAGTAAACAATTTAAGTAAACAGTTTACGCATGCTTCTCAGCCCCGCGTTTTAAAACAAAAATGTTAGAAAAGGGGCAATGAACTCACCTGTGTTGCTGTGCAATAAACCACAAAAGATATGCGCACTCTTTGATTGTTGCCTAAGTATCTTTAACACCTGAGTTATTTTAAAGAATTCGAATACGGTAAGTACACACGGGAATTGTCGTATCTATGGTTTGGTCTCGATGTGCAACTACGTGTCCTAGATTACTAGTGTGTTTCTAGAATTTCCTCTATCTAAGTTAAACTATTACCCATTAGTAACCCAGATCCCACATTAATCGTTAAGGTATTTAAATAAAACATTTTCAATTTATTACTTTTTAAGTAATTCATTTATTTAGGAAAAATCGTTTAATTATATTGATAAAGTTTATAATTTTATTTCTTTTATGAAAAACATAATTAACTTAAGAAAAGTGTCATTAAACATGATGGGCTTAAATTAAACCCATTGGGCCGTTCTTGGGCCCATTAATAGACTTAAATTTTCAAGCGATCTCTTGTTTGCTTATTGAGTCACTAACCTTAATGGTTTAAATAAACCATTTAGGTTACTCATATGCCTTTGTAATTCCCAATGGTTTAGGTGTTAACATTTAAGTCAAACCATAACCTTTAGGTTCTTGTTTTCCATTCCGAATGTATTTCCCCTCATGATATTGATATCCTAGCTTAAGAAGACTCATTTATGTCTAACCAATTTAAATGATCGTCCCCTACAATGATTTCATACCATAAGTGTGCTAGAATATCCTATGTCAAATTTATAGTTAACCCTAACATCGCTTTTATTGAAGTTTAAATCTTGTGGGCCATATAGTAGGCCTAATTTGCCATTGTGACCCGGTTGATTAATATTAAACTTAATCAAATGTACAACGGGTCAACTTAGTTATTGGGCCAAATTAAGTGGTGTTGGGCCTAATCATAGGGTTATTGGACCTTAGGAGTTATGTGGCCAAATTAAATTAAACAGGCTACGTGTAAATCAATTCTAAGACCAATTTCATTCCTAATGAGCTAACTCGATCTTGTTGGGCTATTACAACCCATGGGCCGATTAACACACCCATATGGGCCGAGAATAGGCTGTTGGCCTAGGCTTTGTTGATGAATGGCCCGCATTGAATAAAATGGGTTGGTCATTTGGGTTGGGCCGAATTAAGTGTGGTTCGGTTTAAGCCATAGTGGACCTTAAACATATGTCGTGGGCCGGTTTCTAGGAGTTCTAATTCAACTATTGGACCCAAGGAATTTCAGAGTTTGAATCTGTGTATATTGGGCTAGTGATCACACATGGATCGAAAGGCTTTGGACCTAAGCCGAGTTGTTACATGCTTTTTCCAGCGAACCTTAGAGTTCGGTGAGCCAAGGTTCGGCCAAGTCCATAGGTTCGTTCACAGTGGGTTCCTAAGGTTCGTGGGCATAGTAAGATCCTAGGTTCGGCTGTAGCATAACGAGCATGAAGGTTCGGTTCCTAAGGCTCGTTGCCCAGCAGCTTTAACTAGAGTTTAAGGGTCCGGCTAACATGCACCGTGGTCAAGGGTTCGCCTGCAATAAGCAGGGTTCGTTCCTAGGATATAGTTCGGCTACAAATTGTCACTTAGGGTTCGGCTGGGATGGGTCACGCATGGTTCGTTTGGGTTCGCCAACTAGGTGTAGGGTTCGTGACTGCCTGATGGTTCGTGTCTCGTCCTAAGGGTTCGTCGGGATGTATATCAGGGTTCGGCCATGGCTTTAGGTGTAACATGCAGGGTTCGTCACCCCAAAAAGGTTTGGCCGGCGATGGTTTCTCACCACGAACCTGCACATTTTCATCATCATCATGCGTTCTCTAACCTAAGTTCGACCACTCATCTGTTGTTGTTACATGTAAACAAGTTCTAGAAGAGCTATGGGTTCACGGTTATGAGCTATGCCCGGTTTACACAAGTGGGTCGAACAATCAAGAAGAAAACCCTATAATTCGTGAGGTTTTAAGCTACGTACCTCAAATTTGGCCGGAGAAACTCTCAGATCAGTTGTACTTTTGTGTAGAATTCGTTCCTAGCTACGCGTGGACACCAAGAACACCGGATTTCGCCTCCAAACGAGTGAGTTATGAAGCTTGGAAGTGGTAGATTTTAGAGAGAGAGAGAGTGACGGAAATTGAGCTAGAGAGAGAGAGAAATGAGTGAAAAATGAGATGAAAGTCTCATTTGAGACTTTAAATACCTCGAGGGTATTCGGGTTCGTTTCGGTTGCTCGGTTCACGTCTTCGTCGCGTTTCCGGATCGTAACGCGTAAAATTACGAAATTAAAATAAAAGGTTATATTTTATGCGTTTGGGAAGTGGTTATTTCTAGTAATGATATTAAATGATATTTTCCTAATTTATTTATCGAAACCCATAAATATTACGCGTTCTATTATTTATTCGCGTATTATAGTTTACGCGTCTAAAATTAAAATAGTTTTGCCTTACTTGTAACTATGATGAGTTTCAAAATTGTAAAATAGGAAATATTTTATTTCCTTATAATTATTATCGCTCGAGTCGTCATTCGTTTCGTCAGAAAACGTCACTTACGCGCGTCTTCGTACAGAGCGCTAACTGTACGAACACGATCGTACGTTTCACTTTCTGATTTTGTTGTCTAATTTACAATCATCGTTTCAGATCATTAAACTGTCAGATCCATTCGTACAGATCGTCACCTATACGAACAGTCCGTCGGTTTAACATTCCGTAACAACAACTGTTATTGTATTGTTTTGATTAGCCTCGCATACGTGCTATCCTAATAGATCCTAACAAATAACCAATGATGGTTCAGTGTTGCCAGATAATTATCTGACTCAAGAACTATTGTTCTGTACTTAGTTTCTGCTAAATGTTTATGAGTCTGCTGTTTGATAACATGAAATGACTTTGACTATCAATATGAACATGAAATAGAATGGAATGTGTATAGTTAGTGTCTGTTTATTGTTCAAGCTACTGTTGCGATCACTGTTCCGGCACCTATTTCGGCACTGTTGTTACAGTTGTTGTCTTCCAGTGTTTTATTCATTCAGCGCTTGTTCTTCAGTGGTTGCACTCCGTGGTTAGCATTTGGCTTTCCAGTGGTTGTCTTCAGTGGTTAAACTAGTCAGTGCTTAACCATAACAGCTGAGAATGTGGTTTAGGATTCATCAGTCCTTATATCCCAACACTATTAAGCTAAGTTTTTAAAATTTATTTGATTGAGACTTCAAAATTTTTTAAATCTCAAATAAATAAATCTTTCTAAGATTGATTTAAAATTATAAATTAACTCATTCAATAATTAGTTGTTTCAATATTTAGTTATTAACAGTTAATTTCACTAATTAGCTCAATTAACAATTAATCAAAATTTTAATATACAATTATATATAAATATATTACATTAAAAACTTGTGTATAAAATAAATTAACTCATTCAATAATTAGTTGTTTCAATATTTAGTTATTAACAGTTAATTTCACTAATTAGCTTAATTAACAGTTAATCAAAATTTTAATATAAAATTATATATAAATATATTACATTAAAAACTTGTGTATAAAATAAATGAATTGCAAAATTATTTATTTAAATAACATATCATATTTTTTCATATATAGTTTTGTAAGTTATAAAAATTTAAATAATAACTTATATGGTAATTATATGATTTATTAAGTTGAATAAAATCATTAATATTTGATAGAAGTTGAATAAAATCATTAATATTTGATAGAAGGAAAATAAGAAAAAATTAAATCTAAAAAAAGTGTTTACGATATTTAATAGGAAATAGATGCGAGGAAACAAATTTTTAGATTGTATAGAAAACTGACATGTGTCCATCGAAAACCTTAATTTATTATATAAATTTATATAAATACAGATTGATATATACATTACTTGGTTATTGAACCGTCTATTACATTGGTTAAATAAAAATATAATAATAGTTACCATTGAAAAATCAGTGTAAGGTGATTTTTAATATAAAATTTGAATAAAATTTAATATAATTAATACTTTAATTTAATTAATAAAATTATAATAATTTTGTAAACGCAATTTTTTTCAGAAAATATGTTCTTCAACATTTCGTTTATAAAAGTATTTGTGTCTATTTCTTATTTATAATAATTTGGTTTTTCAAAGAGTGTATTTTTAATATTAATATATCTTTTAATGCCATAAAAATCTTTCAATTTGAAGTTGTTACAGGTTTATTGAATATTTAATGTTATTATTTAATATACAATAAATTCAGTAAGAGAGAAACTTGAAAATTATTGTAAAGATATTCTAAAATAATGACATATGAATAGACTGCTCTTGGGTATGTCTTCATAATTTACGTTAATTTTTTATTTATTTGATTTTTTAAAATGATTTAATAAATAGAGAAAGTTTGAAAGTATTATAATTACAAAAAGGTATTTAAATAATTTATTAACTTTTATTGTAACTTTATATTATTGCTTATTGTACGTAACAATTAGTTAATTTAAGTTATTTAAAACTATTACTCTTTAATATATTTTTTCTTCTCGTGTTATATTCAACTTTAGACCCACCGGTGTGCCGGGTGAGTGAGCGTGGGAAGGGGCGTGGAGGGGCGTGGCACACCGCCCCCCCTATGGCGTGATCGGGGCGTGAAGGGGAGCCGTGACTCTTGCAACGGGCGTGAAGGATACCAACGGTATATTTTTTGACCGTTGGAAAGTTAAAGAAAAAAAAAAAAATTTTTTTTACCTATTTAAACCAACCATTCAACTATTAAACCCAAAAAAATATTTCACATTTCTAACATTCAAGGGCGAGACGAGGCTCTTCATCTCAAACGACCCCGGATTATAACCAAGGAATAGAACACTTATCTCAACGAATCGGTGACTTTAACGAATTAAAACGGGAACGTCAACGGTTGGTAGAGTTACAACTTCTATTCACCAACACCGACCACTTAACCGGGCTCGACCGCGAAATTGCCGAGCGGGAGAAGGATAAAATTCGTAATAAATATAGAGATAATTAATTTGTATTTTTTTATTAGTTTGTAATTTTTTTATTAGTTTGTAATTTTTTTATTAATTTTTTTTATTAGTTTGTAATTTTTTTTTAATTTATTTTATTAGTTTGTAATTTTTTGATTAATTTGTAATTTGTTTTTATTAATTATATCTAAAATTAAATTAAAAAGGAATGATGACGTGGAGTGAGTGGGGTAATGGGGCATTTCCACCAAAATGGTGGGGTGAGTGGTTGTGGTGAGTGCTTATGTGGCGCCTACGTGGCGCACACGTGGAGTGATTGGGGCGCCTTGGCACACCCAATAGTCTTACAACCTAATTAATACATGAAGACAAATATTTTCTTTCTTTCTTTCTTATGGTTCCCTTCAATTTTCTCTCGGAAAAACAACGTTATAATCTATCTACTGACACCTGATTAAAAAGTAAAAACAATATAAAACTCTTTCACCGGGTACGGGTACGGGTACGGGTACGGGTATGGGTACCCTTTTCGTATTGTTATATATAACAATTAGCAATGTCGGTCGAATAACGCAAGTTGTCACTCCTCTTTATCGATTGGTTAAATTCATTAGTTTCAAAGTCACACTACTATTGTTTTTGTGCCTCAACTGTAAGCCCTTATAGTTTGGTGTTTAGGGCGGTGGGTTTGATTCCCACCTCAAACATAATATTTTTTTCATCACACATTTTTTGTCTTTTCTTCTTTTTCTCAATCTTTTTTTCTTTTCACTTTCTCTTTCTTTTTTTTCTTTTATTTTACACATCATCGATCTTCAAATTGTTCCGTCACACGCGAGTCATCGTCGTCACAACTTTTCTCTAATCCTTAAATTTTCATCCTATACTTTTAGAGTTATCACTTTCATCCCTCATTTTTTAGAAAACTTTGTAAAATATTACTATAACGTCCTCAAGTTTCTAAAGTTTCCAATTAACCCATTATGTTCCTTAGCTAAAAATAATATGTTTGCGTGCTTAGTCTTACGTTGGAGTCTGTATAAATTTGTGTTAATACACGTTTCAAAATAATTGTTTTCTGGAAAGAAGTCCCTAAAATATAGTTCGTTTTGTACTTATTTTATTTAGGTTTTATGTTGGCTGCATTTTTAGCGTAAATTAAATTTCATGTCTTTTACATGTTAATACCGCCGCAACGCGCGGCTGGTACTTTACTAGTTCCTAATAAACTCCAAAACATCGTGAAGCCGGCATTCCCATCCCATACGATCTCACTCAGTGGATTGAATCTGCAGATCAAGATGGTGACTAAAACAGAAGAATCGCAGCTGCAACAACTGGAGAATCAAGTTGAAAACGGGGGTGGTGGTGCCTGGGAGTATCTCTCTCTTGTTCGCAAGCTCAAGGTTCGTCGCTCCGATAAGGTCTTGAAACATGGTTTAACCCTTTTAAACGACCCCAAGAAACGTTCTGCTCTGGGCCCAGAGGGTAATTCGTCTTCTTTTAGTTGTATATCGATTAATTTTGCTTGTTTCAGGTTAAGTTCGATTGATTGCTTCATCCTGTTTGTGGGTTTTATAGATCCTTTTTATTTACTTGTAAATTGATCAATTTTTGCCGGTGTTTAGGTTAATTCTTTTGATTTCTTTATGTTTGAGGGTATAATAGATCATCTTCTTTTAGTTGTTAATTGATCAATTTTGCCTAGCCTTCAGGTTAATTCTGTTGATTTATTTATCTTGTTTGTGGGTTTTATAGATCATTTTCTTTAAGGTCTTAAATTATTCAATTTTTGCTATTTTTCATTCGATTGATTCCTTTATCCTGTTTGTGGGTTTTATCGATTAATAAATGATTTTTTTTTTGTGTTTTCAAGTGACTTTCGATTATTTTTGTTCCTTAATTTAGGGTTCGTAAATTTCGTACTTTCAAATTGATGAATTGAACTACTTGTTTATTTTAGGGTTTAGTTTCATCAAAGAGCTACACTTTGACTTTTTATTTTTAATTTTTTTTATGATCGTGTGAACCCTGTGGCAAACCCCAGGTACCCCAATACCAACTAATTGGGAGAAATAGGCAAAGCATGGCAGCAAACAATCGGGTTGATGGCCTCCAAGTAAAATTGACTTTGTGATCATAAGCTACATTTTAACTATAATATTTACATGCTTTCAATTCCCTTCCGGAAAAAGAAAATTTTGACTGCTATTTTAATTTTTACAGTAACATTAGAATCAAACAATGTTGATGTTAGAACTTCAGCATGATTTTGTTAAAATTCTTATAGGAATTTTTTTGGTTTGACTTAAAAAATCTAATTTCAGTTAATGTATGAACATGTATGCTTTGTGGGTCTCAAAAGAGTTCGGTACGTGTTGATTGTTGCTTGTATTGATTTGTGATTGAGGCAGGAAATTTACTACAATAGGCGAAGATTAATTATATTTTTGAGCTTTAGGCTATTCTAATTTCTTGTTGTGCTGATATTTTAACTTTGTAGGTTATGTAGTTTTTGAATGTTGTTCTCTTACAATAAAAAACGGTTTCTCTTTCTACTTGTAGTATGGATACAAAAACACTGATTAATAATGAAACCAAGGTTTCTTCATCATTTTCAAAATATATGCATGTACATATGAGCTAACAACATGGAGGGTCACGTTCTTACTTATAGTGTAAGGTTATCTAAAATGACCCTTATCCATCTCTTCCATATAGAGAAGAATACATACATTAGGTCAGTTGGAGTTATAAAATAATACTATAATAATAATGATACAAGCAATGAATAAGTATGAAGGAACAATACATGTTGTATATTGATCACATGAGGTGGGCATTATGATTTATGAATGACTTTCCACTCTCTATTAGAAGGTAAAGTAAAAGGGTTTTCATTGACTTAATGAGAGTACCATTGTACCAATATTACACAAAAGTGGCACTTTTCTTATTCTAGTATGATTATTATAAGAATGTATTCGAAAAGGAGCAATGGTGCCGAACCTATTTCTTCTTAGGGAAAAACATTTTGGTGCTTGGTTTTGTGATATGCATTTGTTGATAAATGAAGTGATTTTACTTTATCATTTTGCAGAATGGTCTCTATATGAACAGGTAGCTATTGCTGCTCTGGATTGCCAATGCCATGAAGTTGCAAAGGTAGCATTCTCCTAGTCCAATATTTATTTCTTTTTGTTAAAATATTTTGTTACTCCTGTATATCGTCTCCATTTTTCTTTTGTTAATGGTAGCTTTCTATCCCTATATGTTCAGTATTGTTTGATTTGGATTCGGGGGCGTCTCTGGAAGCCAGACGCCCCGTTTGCGTTACGTGCATATAATGTATGTATGCGTCGGCCCTTAGGGGGCAAAAGTAAAGTTGCACTAATTCTAGCGTTATTTTACTCTATTTTTGTGAAATTAACGTTAAAACCATAGTCATAGGAAACGTAGATATACCCACGACCCGCGATCCAAATCGCATGTACCGGATCGCGGTACAAAGTAGCACTGTTATCAATAGAGAGCATAGCGCCCGCTATAGCGAATAGCGGAGCGTAGCGCCACCTTACCGCTAAATGGTTTTAGCGACCCAATAGCGCCCAATAGCGATTTTTTCGTAATTTTTTAGCTAGTTTAGTGGTATTTATTGATTATAATTGCTATTTTGGTGGCGTGAATGTTTATTTGTTGATTATAATTGTTATTTTTGTCGACTACTTGAATGTAAAACATTTAAAAAACATTCTACTACCTTATCGCTAAACATGAAATAGCAGGCGCTATTTCATCGCTATCGGTACGTAGCGTATAGGTAGCCTATCGCTATTGCCCGCTATTCGCTATCGATAACTATGCAAAGTAGTGTGGTACGCGATCCGGAGCAGAGAAATTGGGCGTTCCCAATTTAGGTTAATTTCGTCAATTTTGGGGATGAATCATGTACCTAATTGAAGAATTCGCGTTCCAAAATCACGAATTTGATTTCGGGCGAGGCAACCTTCGATTTCCAGCAACCTTCGTCTTCCCTATTCGATTTCCCCATTGACAAATTGGATTCAAGGGACGCGTACGATTTCCCCGGCGTATTCAATTTCCCCATTCATTTACCAGGCTACGTACATAAGGGGCCACGTTCTTATTTTAGATTCCTTTGACGGTTTGGTTCCCCCTTTTGGTTTTTTTTTTCTTCTTTTTTGTGTGTGTTTTTTTTGGTATAAATATTGAATTATTACTGTATTACTACTATTCCATTAATTTATTTCTTTATCTTCCATCATTTCATACGAAGCACTGTATTACTACTATTACATTGTACATTTCTTATATGAATTTTGTGTTATGAAACGATACGGCGTACCAAACCATATAATACACCTTACCGCGTACCGAATGAACCTACCCCTCGTATCGAATTTTAGAAATGTACGAACCACGTACCGGAGTGTACCCCGATCCATGTGAGTATGGTTAAAATCATTGGGTTGGTCGGTTGGTCGGTTAATTAGACATCATGAGTCGGGGGTCTAATTGGAAGCAGCCTCTCTATTCCTACATGGTAGAGGTAAGGCTGTCTACATCTTACCCTCCTCAGACCCTACCTCAGTTATGCTAATGGTGGAATATCCTAAGTACGATGATGATGATGGTGTCTCTGGAAGCAACCTCTCTTCCCCCTGGAGAGAGTTAAAATTTGCTTACATCTCACCCTCCCTAGATCATATCTATAGCTTTGTTATCAATGGGATTTACCGGGTACAGTTGTTTGGTTTTGGTTTTTTGTTAAAATATTTTTTGCTTTAAATATTTATTGGTACGAAACTTTTGCAGGATTGCATAAAGGTTTTACAGAAGAAGTTTTCAGACAGCAAGCGAGTTGGTGAGTGCTAGTTGGTGCAAAAAAAATACACAAATATGCATGTATATCATCTTAAAGTATCTATCAAAGACATGTTCTATATATGTATAGTAACTTTTACTAAACCATAAATTTAGTCGGAATTAAATCTGACACAATGACCTTAATGACCTAAACTATATGAAATCCCACTCAACTGTAGGGTCTGAGAAGGGTGAGATGAGGTTAGACCTTGCTCGTATTCCATTTAAGAGAGACTTTACACAGAGAAACCCATTTTTTTACAATAATTATGTATTTTTTTAAATAAATGGTTTACAAGGTTTTATAAATTCTGAATAAACTTTGGGCAACTGTTGACCCGTTTGATTTTATAAAGTATACCCAGTTGACCCTTGTAGAGAAAACATAACCCATATCGACCCATTTACCCGTAAATAAGTTGAAGTTGTCGTCTCTAGTATCAGTAAGATACTAAGATAGTGATACCTGTGTGTTGCAGGTAGGTTAGAGGCATTGTTGCTTGAAGCAAAGGGCTCCTGGGCTGAGGCTGAAAAAGCTTATTCAAGCCTTTTAGAAGATAATGCACTTGATCAGGTGAGATTCTTTGTTCTCATACGACATACGTATGTTACATATATCAATAACCAATCCACTTTTCTTTATTACAGGACAATAAATAAATAAATAAATAAATAAATAAATAAATCGATCTAATTTTCATAAATAAATAGTGGTTAAATTGAAGTAAGTATCCTAACCTTCGTTAACTTTGGTTGGATATTCTTTCTGAAATTTTTTTTTGATATATACAGGTTATTAGTATGAGGAGGGTCGCCATGGCAAAGGCACGGGGAGACACCTTAGTGGCCATTGATCGGCTCAATAAGTATCTTGAGATGTAAGAAAGTTATCACAAACATGCCTTCTTTGGCGATGGGATAATGTTTCCATATGCCACCGAATTATTAAAGTTGTAACATTTCGGCCACCTGAATCCTGAGAAACATTTCGGCCTACTGAGTATCAAATTGGGTTTGCTTATGCTAATTCTACCCAAAACCTTGCCAGAACTTGCAAATTGACAGAAATTGCTCTGTACTTTGAAATTTAATGATAAAAAAAATGCTAATTTAATCATTTAATACCTAGTATACCCATCATTAAAAAAATCCTAGTCTGATAAGTCAACTCTAAATCGACCTCTTCTTCCCAAGAATCAAATTTGACCTCTTCTTTATGCCTTTTCTATTTTGTTATTTGTCATGTATTTGGCTGGAATGGCCATGCATGAAATAACATATGAGGGCGACCTGCAATGTTGTTTCAATATTCGAGTGGCATTACTATAACCTTTTTTATACCGCCGTGACCAGTGTTTATATTATCTTTTGTATCTATAGGTTTCATAAATAAGAGAATTGCCAAACACTCATTCATCTGTTAAAGATGCAGAAGCACATCCAGACACTAATGTGCCTCACGTGTTTTATTATAGATGTTTGATTGATCCTTAATGCTCATATTAACTTTTAAAACGCAGGTCCAAATTAACCTAATAACTCTGAATTTTGCTTAAAGTCTTGATGTTTATTGTTTCCTAGATTTATGGCAGATCATGATGCCTGGAGAGAACTTGCTGAAATTTATGTTTCATTGCAAATGTGAGCATTTGTTAGCTTTTCTTGCTGGTTTGCTTGTTTCCTAATTCCTTTGTGGATCTTAAGTCAACCCATTTATTATATTTTCATTACTTTGTTTACAAATTGTTATTATTTGGTTTGGGTTTTGAAATTCTAATAATCTTTTGGCGTTTAGGTATAAACAAGCAGCTTTCTGCTATGAGGAGCTAATATTATCTCAACCAATGATTCCACTGCATCACCTGGCTTATGCTGATGTGAGTGTTTATTATGAATGTGTACTAAACATTAATCTAGAAGATCTATTTTGTTCTTGCAGCTATAACCCACAAATACTGTAGAAGTATGGATTATTGATTTTCTGGAAGTGGGTTGTTAAAATTTTTGACCTTTTGAAATAGGGTCGATGCAAAAGGTGAAGTTTTCTGTTTACACATTTAGAACAAGAATTTTAATTGCTTTTTTAATGAACGGATGAAAGACTTCATTGTGCCTGTAAATTCATAGGAATCAACGTAATTCTTTGTAGTTGTAAACTTGTAATAATATAATAACTAAATGTTTGGATGTTTGAAAAATTTTGATTTGCAAGGAACTAATAGATAAAATGACCAAAAGGACATTTCTTTGTGACGTGACATTTTGTGAAATGTGTGTAGAAATTATCTAAATTTGGTCAAAAGAAGAGGTAAATAGTTATTTATTTTACTGTTAAACTACGGTATGAAACTCGTTATCTAAAACTGTTACAATGACCCTTAACTAATAAAACAGTCGAAGCGAATTGTTTATTTTAAAAACTGATTATTAAAACCACAAAATGCAAATACAAACGCCTCTTTGATGCGATAACACATGTTGATTATGATGTGGGGAAATAGGTGCTTTACACAATCGGTGGACTTGAAAATCTTCAAACGGCTAAGAAATATTACGCCTCAACCATAGAATTGACAGGAGGGAAAAACATCAGAGCGCTATATGGAATTTGCTTGGTGAGTTACCACAATCTATACATTTGTATGCTGATGCAGAGCTTAATACATAGTTTCTTATGGGCCGGTTACATTTGTTGTTGTATAACGGGTCAAAATTTGCTTGGTGGGTTTTTATATGGCAAGCTCCTTTTCTCATTTGTTTTTTTTATTTTCCCAATTTAGTAATTATACTTTGTTTATGACTAGTAAATCGTTAACATGGCATTTTCTATCCTCTGAAAGAATATTATTTTTATGGCAAATGTCAGTAATAGCAATTTACAAGGTAGGAACTTGGTCCATTATGGTAATTATACTTTGTTTTTTTATCCGATTTGGTAAGTCTTTAATATCAGCTATAGTTCCTGGTTTTAATTTGCTGATTTCATTTGGGAGTCTTGAATACATGTTTGATTAGACTTTTTGAAATGAAAACGGGTTTCAATATAGATACACATGTGTCATTCTTAGTGAAAATACCTCATTTACTTTTGTAATGTTATACTTGGTTTATTAAACTCTTTTTTCTCTTTTTCGACATGGGTTGATATGGGTCTTTTTTTTTTAAACTTTGTTTTCGCTTTACATTATATGAAGAAAAAAGGTATAATCACCAAAACATACAAATGAGAATCGTAGGTGTTGGAAAAAAGCCAAAAATTGAACATAAAGACGATATTAATCTCAACAAAGATGAACTTTTTTCTTGTATACATAATAATCGACATACTCTAAAATTCAATACATTAACACCCTCTTTATGCTAAAGCAAACTTGCAAATCAAGACTTCTAGTCCAACTCAAATTGGGAAACCAAATCAACTTTACATGACTCAAAATTCTTACCCTTTAATAGAACACATACAAACAGATAAATGATAAACCTTAAACTTAGTGACTAAAATTGTTGTAAAGTATGATATTTGTCCCATATCGGTTGTATGAGCAACAAATATGAGGCTTATATGCTAAATATGCTCCCTCATCCACCAGACTAGTCTTTTGAGATGAGTTATCTTGTTTGGGTTGTTACACTTCGACCCATTATTAATCAAACACAACTGGAATTTTGACCCTTTGGGGCCGAATTTGTCACCTCTGTTTACTTCTTAACAAAGGGGTGTATTTGACCCAATTGACTGATTATCTTTTCATGATGTTTTACCTCTCTTTGACCCATTATGAATCAAATATAATTGGGATTGACCTTTTTTGGGCTGAAATTCCAATCTGTATTTACTCCTGAGCAAAGTGGTATACTGAACCTGCCTTATGAATTATATTTTAATAATGTTGTGTCCCCTTTGACTCATTATCAAACCAAATACTATTGGAATTGACTGTATTTGGACTGAAATTGCCACCTCTATTTGCTTGTTGAGAAAAGGGTATATTTAACCTTTTGTGTTTTTGGGTGTAGTGCATTTATGCAATTTCTCAAGTGACGAAAGGGAAGAACACTGAGGACAGAAAGATCTCAGTAGATGCAGCTGCAGTATTGCATAAAGATTATATGCGAAGTTCTCCAGAAAAACTTGCTTTGGCCACGTTAGTGCTAAAAACCATGCGAATATAATAGCTTCGCTTGAGATAATCACTATAAAACCGTTCGGCTGCAGCAATTCTGAATTTAAGATAATTTTTAAAAATTTGGATAGATTTTAAAGCATGTCACATGTTTTAGTTGATTTATTGCTAGTATTTCCTTTATTTCAGTTTTGGATTGATGGTAATTATAGACAAGCAGATGTGACTTGATTTTGTTTGGTATACCTGGTGTATGTGAGGTTGATGGTTGGTTCTGTATTCAAAGCTGTTATTTTGCGTTTATGATTTTGATTGGGGACTTGATTTACTGCCAACATTCTAAAATTGTCGACTCGACCAGTGGCGCATCTTAGTGAAGACCGGTCGCCCCCCTGTTTTTTCGTGTAGTGTATATTTCTCGATGCGTAGTGTAAAATTTTTTAAAAACCTTTATTTCGCTCCTTTTGAAAAAAAAATTATTTCGCCCCCCATGAAGTTTCTGTCAAGCTGCCACTGGACTGGACTGGTGTCATTCGAGTGTAGGATGCGTAAAAAACACATGGAAATCCATTAAAAGATGCAAAATAACAATTTTTTTACCGTTGACACATGACACGTGCTTGTATATTTCATTTATAGGAACAAAAATAAACACATATTTCACTCGTTAAGTATCATTTGTGAGAGCTCTATGTGTTTGTTTATGTTTGTTCTTACATGCTAATTTATGTTGGTTTACATATTCAATTTCATTGGTAGTTGCTAGTAAAGTTAATTGTTTTTTAAAGGTGTTCATGGATGTTTGTTTGTATTTATTTGTTTATCGTTGTTTGTGTTGGCTTGTGTTGGCTTGTGTTTGTTAATGCATATGTTCTTCGCATGTTTGGTTAATATTGAACGGACGGACATGAGCAAACATGGTTCGTTCGTTTTTAGTCCAGGCTCATAAAAGTTGTAGCTTTGCTACTATGTAACTTGGCTAATGTTTTACCCTGTTACCAAGGTTGGTTGTGATCGACTGACATCACAAAAAACATTGGAAGTAAAACCTCTAAGCGTAATCAATCTTGTACAATTCAAATTATCCAACAGTCATAACGGTTAAATGGTCTAAAACCATAAATTTTTAAAGCAAAAGTAATAAATAGACAACTTGCCTTCTTATTCTATTCTTGAAATAAATACTCAAGGTACATCAACACTATTTTGGTAGGTTTATGAGTTTGAGACACACAGACACAAGCAAAATAATTACGGTATATTGTGTATTAAACAAACGTATAATCAACCTTGCGTTTATAACCGATGAAAGTCTAAATAATTCCCCTTCCTTACCCATGCTCTAATGGATCAGGATGGAGTGTTCATAACTCATATAAGTCTAAATAATTCCCCTTACCCATGCTCTAATTGTGATGGGTGGAGCATTCATAACTCATATAAGCGTATGTGTTATGGGGTGTGTTTGGGGCGTGAGAGGGGTTTGTCACTCCCCGATGGCGCCCTCCCCCATGCTTTTTATTGTCATGGATCAAAATAGTTATCTCATGTCATATAAATCTAATTGTGGAAAGTCATGCCAAATTGGTTTCGGTTTTCGTCAACAAAGTCAATAACATGTTTGAAGGTAGGGTTTTTGATCAAATTTTGACATGATTTTATTGGTTTTCAGCAAGTTTCGATTTTAGTTTTGACCGGTTAAAGATGAAACAGCCAAGTTAAGGGCGAGACGGATATTTAATTAATTAACATATTTCACATTG
This sequence comes from Mikania micrantha, assembly GCA_009363875.1. Lineage (NCBI taxonomy): Eukaryota > Viridiplantae > Streptophyta > Magnoliopsida > Asterales > Asteraceae > Mikania > Mikania micrantha. The sequence continues at coordinate 30,041,592 of CM018695.1, forward strand.
ACTTCTTCTTACTTCTTTGTGTTAGTCTCATGGCAATATTCGGTTATAATTTGTGGCATCCCGCAAAATCCAGGTCAGTATTTCGATTAATTTAAATTATTAAATCATACGTGGCACTTAATTTGATTTAATTTAGTGTGACACGTGGCACAATAGCTCAAACACAAACTATCGCACTGTAATTCGATGAATTATCGAAAACTCACATACATGTTTTGAACTCACGAACGTTGGTGAATTATCGAACAAATAAGTCAAACAAACAATATCAAAAGATATATGAACATATGATAAACCAAACCAATACAAAAGTCGAAAAACGATAACGAAAAACGGACGAAAAATGAATCAAATAAACAAAATGGGTCATTGGGCCAGCCAAGGACCCTTCGTGGTACGCCAAGGATCCAGGCGAGATCCTTCGCGGTACGCGAAGGTGGGCCACGACCAATCATCTTCCCCTTGGCGATACGCGGCGTGTACCAGGGGGAGCACCCTTTAAATTATTCTTGGCGGTACGCGAAGACCCCACGGGGCACTCTTGGAGGTACGCGAAGCACCCCTGAACTCAAAAACATTATAAAAGCCAACCCCTTTCAATCCTTACATCCTTTGCTCCTTTCTTTCGACTGAAACCAGCATACCTCCAGCCAAGGAACCCTGATAAGCCTCATTCCAGCCTCTGGAAGATCACCCTTAGCCATGGTTGAGCCATTGTGAAATCTTGAAGCTTGAAAGAAGCACTTGAAGGAGCTTATCAACACCATCACACCTTGTAGTAGCCAAAGAGCCCTCAGCAGCCACATGCAAAGCTCTCTCACACCTATTCTAAGAAGATCTAAAGCATCCAATACCTTCTGAGGTAGTTTTAATGGCTTTACTTACACAAAAAACCACATGCAACTCCAAGAATCACACATGCACGAATTTTTACATTCGTAAACTTGTATTTGGATGTCTTGACAATTGATTTGTAAAGGTTGATTGCCATAATAATGAGTTTTGGTATCACTTGTGAAGATAGGTGCATATGCATATTACTATAAATAGAAACTTTTGTGTAGGTCCAGATCTTAACAAGACAAGAAGAGAATGAAAAATGCTTTCTTTGTGTATTTCGTGAAGTTCGCAAGACCAATGCCTCTGTACGTCTAGAGAGCGCTTGTCTCGGGAATCCAACCTAGAACAGTACAAAATACGTCTATATATATACTATTCTAGGAGTATCAAACCCTATACATAAAAATTGGTTCGAGTACTCAAAAATGTAAGTACACGAAAATAGTCAAAATCAGGTCTTCAACTCGTCACATGTTGACTTTGTCTGTCTTCGTCTTTGATTGGGCACTACAAACTCCCCCTAGACTGATGAAGTCAACCGATAGGAAGTGTGACAGAGTGAGGACCTGCACCTGCATAAAGCTTCATTTCCATTGCAAATGCAACAACCCTGGTAAAGGGTTTTGCTTCTTCATCCCAATTGCCATAGACTCTGATGGGTGACTCGTGAAGCTTCTTCATATCTTCTTTACCAAACTTCAGAAGGTCCATGGGATCCAAAATCATGTCAATGTCGTTGATTTCGTCCTTGTTTCTGAGTATAACTGCTGCGAGAGTCTTTTCATCAAAATACCAAGACAAGAAGTTCACCAGTGAATTGTCAAGGACTCTCGAGGATACTGGGACAGCTTTCTCCGTGGTTGGTGGAGGATACTTGTAATAGATCCATGGTTCTTTCTTGACCAGATCCAGTATACAGGTAGAAACAAATCTCTTTCCTTTAGCCGTCTTCATGATTGGGAAGTCTTTGTCGCACTGGTCTTTAAGAAATTTGGCGAAGAGCTCAGCCTGGCTATCCTTAGAAGGATTGAAGAACATGGCATAATTTATGCTTCTGAGGACAATTTTGGCATTGAACAGAAGTCTTGAGGCCTCCTGAAATACTCTAACTTCCCGTTCATCCTCTTGATGAGATAGTGTATTTTGTGAAGTTCGCAAGAACAGTGCCTCAATTCTCAAGACATCATATTTTAATAGAATTTGTGAAATAACATAAGTGGTCCCGGTTTCTAAAACATTTAACATTAACTAAGTTAATTTAAAACTTTGTCAAATTATGAGTAGATCACATCCTATTCCCATGACATTTGCAGAAAATATAGTTGTAAAACCCATATTTAAAATTTCAACAATTTTGAAACAAAGTTGGTTCAACATCCCAAAATCAATGCTCGATCACGATTCCATAACAAATCTATTTTCAGCCTGAAAACACCAAATTTAATCAAGTGTAAGTTCATAAGAACTAAGCGAGTTAACCACATACGCCTTCCGGACCAAAAACTGACAAGGAAACGAAATTTGGGTTTGTAAAACACTGGCTGGCGTATTTTACTCCAACTGACGTATGATACACCTTTGCCCCAGCATATACAGAAGGTTCAGCATAAAATACTTCACAACCAACGTAGAATACTCCAACTGGCGTAAACTACCCAGACCTGGCAATTTGACCATTTTCTTATGTCAAACGATTTCCAATCGTTTTCCATCGCTTCTGATCATTCCTTTACCAAAAAATGTTTCCCATAAAACCAAATAAAACATTTTCAACATACATTCAAACTCATTTCAATAGCATATTATTATATAACAAAGTTGAAGTAACTTTTTCTTTGTTAATGGGTCAAACACATCCATTTCATACTTAACCATTTAAACCACCCATTCGTGTATTACCCCCAACGCCACATCAATGTGAACTTACATGAAAAACTCCAATGCCATTTCATATGGTCTTACATGACAAACACCAATGCCATTTCATTATAGACTTAGTGACAAACACCAAAGCCATTTCACTATGGGCTTACATGACAAACATCAATGCAATTTCACTATGGACTTACATGAAAAAAACTAATGCCATTTTACTATGGAATTACATGACAAAAACTATCAATAAATATTCAAATATTTTTTGTGTCATTTCATGTTTTTAGCATTTCATGACACATATGCTCAATTTACCATCCAATTCATCATATTTACTACAAGTAAATTACAAGTAGTTGCACAAAATCATAATCACATAACACATAAAGCACTAATATGTCTTATGGTTGAATATAAATGAGTAGGTAACTCATATTGGCCCTTAGTAGTAACCGTGTCAACTATTTCCTTTCCGTGTCTTTGATTAGCAACCTCAGCTTGTAGATGACACAATTTCACATAAGCATTCAATCTAGAAGCTAATCACTGAATTCATTAGTTTTGTATCCAATTTGACCCGTTTATTAAAAAGTTCTTATATTATCTTCAAATTTTTGTTTTCATTCTTTTATCAATTTGACCAAAAATTAGCTCTTTGGCATTTCATCAAACACTTGGTGTGTAGGAATTAATCCACACACCATACTTTGTTTCTAAAACCAACCGCTTTCCAAATTTCAATTCAAAATCAATAATTTCTGCAAAAATCCATTTAAAATCATAATTTATTATCAAACTCGTGTTTCATAATCATTCTAAATTCGTATGAAGTCATCACTAATTCATACTAACATGCATGAATCTTATGTAATCTAGTTACAATTCAAATGCAAATGGTTGCGATTTCAGTTACTATACTTGATTCTAAGCCACCTAATGACATAAAACAAGCAATCATTAACAAATTTTGGGTTTTCACTATACCCAAAGCACACCCATGGAGACCCACGAATTTCATCACCAAAATGAATGAAATCACTTGCCAATATAGTATAATTCAAGGAAAAGTCAATTCTATGATTGCATTTAGTATCAAAGCTTCAAGATGTGTTAATTTTGCTTCAAAATTGGATTTCTTCCTTTGGGTTTTTGCTGTCTACGATTGCCAGAGAGAAGAAGTGGAGAGTTGGGATTTTGACTTTGGTCAAATCCCTCTTTATTATATTAAGTTGAGTTTAATCCTTTGGCAATTTACCCCCTCTACTTTTAGTTAACTTTACCCAACACTTTTATTTGACTAGTAGTTAATATTTAACAAGTTAACCTACTAATTGACAAAAATTAAACTTAAACATACACATTGTAATTATGTAAGTACTTAATCAAAATTGGGTCGTTAGACGGCACTACTAGATTGCAACATTCAATGGAGAAGATGAGGGGAAATTTAACGATTTTAAAGCCTAAGACAATGTATGCGTGTTTGAGTTCGTTCAGTTTTGTTTAAACACGTCTTTTTGACACGGAACGTTAAAACACAATAAATTTTTGTAAAATAGTTTATTTGGATCTTTTTAGTTCGAAATCGTTTAAATTTGATCATTTCATTTGAACGTATAACTCTCGCGTGCATCTGTCCATATCGTCATCCGTACGAACACGACGATCATTTTACTTTCAGATTTGGTTATTGCAGATGCATGTTTGTCCCTAGTTCAATGTAACAATCTTTTATGATGTATAAAGTTTATATTATCAATGAATATGAGTTGTATCTATCGTTTGATTGTTATTTGATGTTTAAGTTTGAATTATAATGAATACTTGACCATTCATACGAATGAATGCCTAGCAAATGACTAACTCATACGAATGAGCCATTAGCATGAATCATTCGTGTAAGTGGTTTATTCGTCTGAGCCATTCGCTCAGATGACACTTTCGTGTGACTAATTCATGCGAATGGCCTCAGTCTGTATATACCAGACAAACATAATGTTTCTACAGAAGTCACATCAGTCATCAACCCCTAGGTTTATGCGTGCCATTTTCTTCATCCAACTTCGATTTTTCACCCAGTATCGATCGTTTCTTGATTCCACGTTGAATGTACATCATCAGTTGATCACGGGTTATGTTAACATCGATTGAAAAAGTTACTATTCGAAGGCCAGGCGAGTAGATTTAATTAGGAACCGATGTGTTCCAGGGACCTACAAAGTGGTGTCTGAGCTTTGGCTCTTTATTTTACTCAGAATCCATCGATTTCAGCTTGTTTTGGAGTGAATTTATAAAAGCCCTGCTTGGCACCATGAAAGGTTACTATTTCATTGCTAAAACTCGAGTTTTTTTGAGTTTTTTTGTGAAAACGTTCATTTCTAAAGCTTAAACAGACTATTGTGGTTGTCTGTACCAAGTTTGGTGGTCGGAATCACTCTAAAACTCAATTTGGGAAAATCATTTTGCTGAATAACCTCAGTTCATGCGAATGAGTGTCTTGAACGAATAGCCATTCTCATTCACACGAATAGTCAATCTTCTTTTGCACGAATAGAAGAGTCCATTTGTACGAATATCCCTTCATTCACCCCTCACCTTCATTCGTACCCAAGGTCATTCGCATTACTTCTCCATTCGTCCCTGAGTGATTCGGCCAACCATTCATTCGCCCAAGACCCTCACTCTGATCCTTCATTCGCTCAAACCATTACATTCATACCCTCATTTGTGTGACCAAGTATCATTTGTACAAGCTATTCCAGAATTTGCCTAAGTGTCAAATCAGTTGTTGTCTACTGTTATGGAAGACTTTGCACTCATGGCTAATCAGACTTGCATGATTTAAAATTTCTTTTTGACTAAGACTGAGACCGATAACTTTAACAAGGCTCCAAAGTTGTTGTCTTTGGATAATTACCCTCATTAGAAGTATAGATTTGAGATTCAAATCAATGAAGTGTACACAAATTTATGGATGATGATTGAGAGCGAATATCTAAAGCCTTTGATTGAAGACGCATCTCTTGTACTTGTTGCGAGACTTATTGAGCCTTAGAGGAAGGCTTATGATTATGAGAAAAGGACTATGCCATTTTTTCTCAATCCATATCAACTAATGTTTTTATTAGTTTAGGCAGTTTGCATCTTCCAAATCACTTTGGGATGCACTTTAGCAATGTTATGAAGGCAATGATGCCTTAAAGAGCATAAAGTCTAACGCGTTGAGGAAATAATTCAATAGTTTTATGTATGTAGGAAATGAATTTGGATGATTTTATTGCTTGGTTTTATCATTTGCTAAGTGAAATTTACAACCACCAAGTGAAGACTTCAACTGTAACATCAGGGTCCGAACCTTAGTCGGAATAGTAACTGTATAGTAGATCAGGTACGAAACTATGTGTATTAATTTTTGTTTGATGTTCAATACGAAACTATTACTAATCTATTAGATAAACATATTGTGAAACAACAATTAACCGTCAGAATTATGTCTGACAATACGAATCTAAGTGGTGTATGATAGTTAGGGATTTTATTATTTATAAACATATGTGAGGTTGTACTGAACAAAACAATAACGGACGTCGTTACGTGAATATTAAACAGACGGAGTATTTGTGTGGGTGCCGATTTAGACGAATAGATCTGAAAGTTTAACGTTCTAAATGATGTCCAATAATTAGAAAATCAAATCGAAAAGTATAGTTGTTGTCGTGTTCGTACGGGTGACGATCCGAACGAATACGCGCGAAAACCGTACGATTCGATTAAACAACTAAAATAAACAATTTTAGAATTTTAAATAATAAATAAAAAGATAATTAGTTAATTTATTAGGAATTACAACCTAATGTATATTAGAAAATCCAATTTTAAAATAGTATCGTTTCGTTACGAAGAGACGTTTCTACGCAAAACCGAACAACCAAAACGAACCCGAACCAATACGGGGTATAAAACCCATACAACCATTAAATCCTTCATTTATTTCTCCACTAACCCTTTCTCTCTCTGAAATCCAGGAACTACTCTCTCTCTCTAGATTTTCTGTTGGACTAAAAGAACCAATGAGCTTGATCAGAAAAATCTCTAAGTCTCACAACACTTACAACAACTGAAGAAGAACACAACGGCTGACATTCAATGTGCAGAAGATACAAGATCTGAAGTTATATACAACAGCTGAAGTGTAAGTCTTCAGATGTTGTGGTGTTTAGTTTAGTCTTCAGTAGTTTTCTTTTCTGTTCTTGTAAAAGTCTGATGAGTAGTTTACTCATCAGATGTTGTAGTTTTATTACTTCAGTAGTTTTATGTCTTCAGTAGTTGTAAGAGAATGTCTTCAGATGTTGTAGACATTCTCAGTAGTTTAGTTATTTCAGTTGTTTTCTTTTGTCTGTTAGGTGTCAACATCATGTGACATCATCAGACGTCACTGTCTCTATATATAAGGGCAGTTGACATTTATGTAATACAATGAAGTTAGTGAATTGAATGAGATATTCCTTTTGCAGAAACTCTCTCTCTATAACAAACTTGTGCGTTTACTGTTTGATTGAATGAACTTTGTTCTTGCTATCATTGTGCTAATTCAATTTTGAATTCCGCTGCTATACTTTAATATTGAATCAATTGAGAACATCTGATCCTACAATTGGTATCAGAGCAGGTTAATCATTGATCGATTAAACAATTGATCTCTGAAACTGCTCAAATTTGTTCTCTAGTTAATCGAATTAGCTGATTAGTAAGAATTTGTTATAGATTGAAGTTTTCTGTTAACTTCTGTTGATTTGTCTTTCAATATAAATCTGTTTTGATTCAATTGATTGAAATTTGCATTAGTTTGTGTGTAATTGTTTGAATCTGTGATCATGACAACTCCAAACAATGATCCGCACAATACAGGCTCCGCAACCAAGCCTCCAATGCTTGTTCGGAGTGAGTACAACATTTGGCAACGCAGAATGCTACATCACCTGTCGATTAACAGCGCAGGATGTTGGAAATCTGTAGTGCATGGTCCGTATAAACCCATGATCACTGACCCTGAAACTAAAATCATGATTCCGAAACCTTCTGATATGTATTCGGATGAGGATATTAAACTGTTTGAAATCGATGCGAAAGCTCATGGTATTCTGGCCATGGCTCTGCCTAATGAGATTTATTCAGGCTTGATGCATCATGATACTGCTCATGATCTCTGGGTTGCACTGAAAGACAATTTGGTGGAACCGATGAGGTTTTAGCAAATACTAGAGAAATCCTTGCTCAGCAGTATGAGACCTTTTCTCACAGAAAGGGTGGATCATTGACTCAACAATTTGAGCGGTTCTCATGTTTAATTTCTGAGTTGAAAATGGTTAAGCAAGAATATACTAATAGTCAGATGAATAACAGATTTCTCAGATCATTGCCTGAGAGATGGGACACATACACAATTGTCCTACGCTCTAATGCTAATCTGGAAAATCTATCTCTCACCCAATTACATGGGAAACTCTTAACTTTTGAGAGAGAGGTAGAACAGAAGAGAAAACTGTCTTCATCTGGAAAACTTGCTGATGATTTTGTTCCTGGTAACACTGCTTTGATTGGTCAAGAGTCAGAGTTTAATGGATCTGAATGTTCTTATGATGAACATATTGATTTTTCTACTAACAATTCTGAACATGCTTTTGTGGGAGTTGATGGTAATGCAGGAAATTATGGTGATAACTTGTGTTTTGTGATGGATGATTTGAAAGGAATTCCAGATGATGATCTAGAGGAAATGGACATCTTGAGTCAAATGGCATTAATCAACATCAGATCACAAAAGTTCTATAAACGAACAGGAAGAAAGTTCCTTGGATTATCTGGCAAAACCAAAGTTGGCTTTGACAAAGGGAAGCTGAGGTGCCATAAGTGTCAAAGACTTGGTCACTTTGCTAGAGAGTGCAAATCTATTGGTTCTAACTCTACTGCACCTTTTGTGACTTTTCCAAGCAATAACACATCAAGCAAAGGACCACAATCTTCTGGCACTAATCAACAACAATTTTATCCAGCTCACTTTGTTCCACAAAATCCTATGCCATATCCATATCCTTGTTTTTACATGCCTCAACCTACTCACACTCCAGCATTAATTCCTCCTCAATCACCTGCTCTTCCTGATTCCAGCAAATCTCAAACCAATCAACAGTCTCAACAACAACAACATCAGAGTTTCTTTACTCCTGGAGTAGTTGATTGGAGTAGTCTACCTGATGATTTATCTGACTTCAACATGCAGCCTTACTCTGAAACTGGTCCACATGGTGGAGACAATCCTTTTGGTAATCTTGCATTGATGGCTATTGATTCAACTGACAACTCTTGTCCATCTTCTTCAACATCACAGGTATCTTCTGAATCAAAAGCTAAGTTATGCTCAGAGTCATGCATTTCAGCATTTGCTTCCATTAGGGAAATAAATGTAGAATTGATAAATGAGAAATTTGAATTAGAAAAGGCTGTGACTAAAAACAAAACTGAGTTTGAAAAAGCTTTAAATGAAAAAGAGTCTGAAATTTATAAACTCAAATGTTTGTTATCTGATGAAAAAGCTAGAGTGGAAGTCATGCTTGTGAAGCATAATGATTTGAAACAAACACTCACAGCAACCCAAGTCAACTGTGAAAAATGGGTTGAGTCCTGTAAGGGGTTTGAAATGTTGTTAAGTAAACAGTCAGCTTCAAATGTTAAGTTTGGGATTGGTTACAATCACACTGCCCCCCCTGTTGATTATAAACCAAAATGTTTTGACTGTGAGTCTGATGGGGAAAGTGTGTATCAATCTACCAAATCTTCAGAAATGTCTGATTCTGTAGACATATCTGAGGAAGAGTCAAACGTTTGCAAAGCTGAAGCTGAAAAGGTTGAGATTGAAACTTATTCTTATTCAATTGGGTGTACAAATGTCATTGAGGATGACACATGTCAGGATAATGTCTTAGTTGAGATTGATCATGATGAAAAAGTTTCAAATGTCTTAAATCTACACTTGATTGAGTCAGATGGGGATAGAATTGGAGAAAATGATGCACGAATTCTAATAAGTCAGAGTCACTTATCAGCAGTTGTGAAAACAACTGATACTGCAAGTGCTGATGTTGATGAATGTGTTGATACACAAGTGCTGAAGCATAACTCTTCAGATGTTCTCAACACATCAGCTGTTGTCAAATTGGCTACAGATACTGATGCCTCAGATGTTCTGATGAACAAACAATCTATTTCTAAGTCATCAGTACTTGTAGACAATCACAAGGAAAAGAAAAAGAGGGTGTCTTGTGAAATTTGTAGGCTGTTTAATCATTCAACTGATGAATGCTGGTACAGAAAATGTTCTAAATTCAACAAAATAAAGCATAAAAACAAAAACATCATCAAATTGAAAAATGAATTTAGTTCCAAGTTTGTACCAGAATCATCAGTAGTTTCAAAATCTGGAAAATCCTCACAAGGAAATAAATTAAGTACATCCAAGAAAGGAAAAGGGATTGTTTCAGATTTAGGGAAACAACACTTGACAGAATCTCATTTGATTAAAGATACTAAAATGATAAACCACAAAAATAAAAAATCAAGTTCTGATGTGTCTGATGAAATCAAGATTTTGACTCACAATCATAATCAACTGATGCTAATGATGCAACAACTGATAGGAAAAGTCAATCTAGCAGAGGCATCTGTTGATTCATTTCACAAAAAGAAATCAAAATCAAAAGTCAAAGCAAAATCTTCTGATAAGAATGCTTCAAGTGTTGCTTCCACTGACAATGTTACTTCTGTTTCATCATGTGTTAACAGACCCAAAACCAAAATGGTTTGGGTCCAAAAGTCTAACTGAGTGTGTTATTGTATGCAGGGTCCTTCAGCATGCCAAAATAGCATCTGGTATGTTGATAGTGGAGGATCCATGCATATGACTGGGAGCAGATCTCTCCTTCATAACTATTTCACTGGAAGGAAAGGATTTGTGTCCTTTGGAAATGATGCTAAGGGTTACATTATAGGTAAAGGTGTGGTAACAAATGGTGAGATTAGGTTTGATGATGTGAATCATGTTGAGAATCTTAAGTATAATCTTCTGAGTGTTAGTCAAATGTGTGATAAGGGTCATGTTTCTCTGTTCACTAAGCAAGATTGTAGGATTCTATCTTCTGATGTGCTGCCTTTGATTGGCAAAGTTTTAGATGAGTATACACTTCTTAAGGCTAACAGAGTGGGAAAGGTATATGCCTTTGATTTATCTAAGAAAATCTCTGTCAAGGGTCATCCTTGTTTATTTTCTAAGGCCTCTTTCAAGGAATCTAATCTGTGGCATAGAAGATTAGGTCATGTGAACATCAAAAACATGAATCAATTGGTGAAACATGGATTGGTTAGAGGTCTTCCTTTAAAGAATTTTAGTTGTGATGAGAATTGTACTGCCTGCTTGAAAGGAAAGCAACACAAAGTCTCTTTTCCTCCAATTGGAGATTCCAAATCCACTGGTTGCTTGCAACTGTTACACATGGATTTGTTTGGGCCAATGCAAATAATGTCTATGGCAAAGAAGAAGTACTGTCTAGTTATTGTTGATGACTATTCACGGTTTGTCTGGACTTTCTTCTTACACTCAAAAGGTGAAGTTGCCAAGGCTATTATGAACTTTGTGTTGTATGCTGAAAAGCAACATTCTACTCTTGTCAAGTGTGTTAGGAGTGATAATGGCACTGAATTCCGAAATCACATTCTGGATGAATTTTATATGTCAAAGGGAATTCAGAGACAATACAGCATTCCCAGAACTCCTGAACAAAATGGAGTTGTAGAAAGGAAAAATAGGACTTTGATTGAAGCTGCCAGAACAATGTTGGCTGATTCTGGTTTGCCACTGACCTTCTGGGCAGAAGCTGTTAACACAGCTTGCTATGTGCAAAACAGGGTTCTAGTAAATCAAAGATGGTTGAAAACTCCATATGAAATACTTCACACTCTAACTCCTTTGATTTCCTTCTTCAGAGCTTTTGGGTGTCCATGTTATATCCTTAACACCAAAGATCAACTCACAAAATTTGATTCCAAAGTTGATGCAGGATATTTTGTTGGATATTCTTCAACTTGCAAGGCTTATAGAGTGTTCAATTGTCGAACAAAGATTGTTGAAGAAACTCTTCATGTTAAATTCAATGAGTGTCCCAAAGACTCCATTCCTCAAAATCTTGCTGAGATGTTTGATCTTAACATCTTGCAACATGAATTTCCAGTTGAGCCTATTGGTGAAGCACATGAGGTACTTAAAGCAGATCCACCAAAAGCTTCTACAGAAACCACACACGGAAGTCCTGATGATGAAGATGAAAGTACTCATCTGTTCAGATTTAGTGATAATCTGCCATTATCTGCTAAATCTGATGCTCCTCCTGCTCCAGTTGCTCCTCCAAATACAAATGCTGATGAAATTCTGGATTCTTCCACATCATTTGAAATTCCAGCTGCATTGTTCCCTGGTTCTTCATCAACATCTGCAGCAGCTGAACCCCCAGCAAACACTTGCACTGATCTTATTCCATATCAAGAACTGAAGGATCATCCATTATCTCAAATTCTTGGTGATATTTCTGCAGGTGTTTCAACAAGAAGTCAATTATCAAACTTTTGTCTCTATGCCTTATTTGTGAGTCAACAAGAGCCAAAGAACTATCACACTGCACTCAAAGACAATGGCTGGGTGGAAGCTATGCAGTTGGAGTTGTTGCAGTTCAAGAAACAACAAGTCTGGGAGCTGGTTCCTTTACCCCAAGGTAAGTGTGCAATAGGCACTAAATGGGTGTTTAGAAATAAAACAGATGAAAATGGTCAAATAGTTAAGAACAAGGCCAGACTGGTTGTACAGGGGTTCTCTCAGGAAGAAGGTATTGATTATGATGAGACCTTTGCCCCTGTAGCCAGACTAGAAGCAATTAGGTTGTTCTTAGCATATGCTGCTTTACATAAACTTAAAGTTTTTCAAATGGATGTCAAAAGTGCTTTCTTATATGGTAAAATAAAAGAGGAAGTGTATGTGTGTCAACCACCAGGTTTTGAGGACAATAAACATCCTGATTGGGTGTACAAGCTTGATAAAGCTCTTTATGGGCTGAAACAAGCACCTAGAGCCTGGTATGACACTCTATCCACTTTTCTTCTTAAAAATAATTTCACTAGAGGCTCCATTGATAAAACTTTGTTCATACAGAAAGTAGGTCAGCATAAGCTACTTGTTCAAATTTATGTTGATGACATTATATTTGCTTCATCTGATCCAAAGTTGTGTGATGCTTTCACTGAGCTTATGACCAAAAATTTTGAAATGAGTGCCATGGGGGAACTACAGTTTTTCTTGGGTCTTCAAATTAAACAAAATCCTGATGGAATTTTCATTCACCAATCAAAATACACAAAAGAGCTGTTACAGAAATTTGATTTGCAAAACTGTAAACAATGCTCTAACCCCATGAGCAGCACCACACAACTTGATGCTGATCTGAAAGGTACTTCAGTAGATGAAACTCTTTATAGATGTATGATTGGCTCTTTGATGTATCTAACTGCATCAAGGCCAGACATTATGTTTGCCACATGTGTTTGTGCTAGATTTCAGGCTGCACCTAAAGAATCTCATCTGATTGCTGTGAAAAGAATTTTCAGATACTTACAAGGTACTCAATCCCTGGGAATATGGTACTCCACTGGACATTCCTGCAAGCTGGTTGCTTTTTCTGATAGTGACTATGCAGGATGCAAACTCTCAAGAAAATCTACTTCTGGTGGGTGTCAATTTCTAGGAAATTGCCTGGTTTCTTGGCAAAGTAAGAAACAAACATCTGTTGCCACTTCCACTGCTGAAGCTGAGTATATTGCTGCTGCAAGTTGTACTTCACAAATTCTCTGGCTTCAGACTCAACTCTTGGATTATGGCCTCAAAGAGTCTAAGACACCATTGTTAATGGATAGTGCCTCAGCTCTTTGTATTGTCAAGAATACAGTTCAGCACTCTAGGACCAAACATATTGAGATCAGACATCATTTTATAAGAGATTGTTTTGAAAAGGGTCTGATTGATCCAAAGTTTGTTCCTAGTGCTGATGAACTTGCAGACATTTTTACTAAGCCTTTAGACACCCCCACTTTTCAGAATTTAGTTCTCAGGCTTGGTATGCTGCAACTTGAATAAGTTGGTTTTTCAACAAATAAACTTTTAAAATTCTTTTCAAAAATCCAAAAATATTTTCAATTTTTATTTTAAAATAAAATTTTTTTTACCTTGAAACTTTTTGATATTTTCAGTAACTACTGATTCATATCAAAAGTACTGATTCAAGGAAAGATATGACCTTTTCTAATACTCTAAGTTACAAGTACTGATGAGTATTGATTCACTAAGTACTGAAGGTCAAACATTGTTCACAAGTTCTGATGAACAAACTTTCCACAAAGTCTGATGAGCAACTGCTGAAAACAACTGATGAACAAAATCTGTCGACAACATTTGATGAGTAACTTTCCTCTTCAGATGTTTCAACCTCTGTTGTTTTCTCTATTTAACTCAAACCTTCTTCAGTTTTTTCTTTACCACTTCATCAGCACTTTCTATCTTTTTCAAAAAACCTATCTTCCCTCTCAAGTCTCTGCATTCATGGCGACCATACACCTGAAACCTCGTCATAACTCTGTCGCCTACCTTACCAAATCTTCTTTTTGGTCCAAGTTTGATGAAGCAGTTGACTTAATGAATGCATCACAATTCCAAACCGCTTTTCTCATAAATCCCACACTTCATGTCGAATCCATTCATCAATTCTGGATGAATGTCGAGCTCATAAATATCGGAACTGGTGTTCTTTCTCTTCGCTCAACTGTCAATGGTCATACCGTGCACATTAGCCCAGCTGAACTAAGGGAAGTTCTTCAGCTTGATGATGCTAACCTGGTCACCCAATTCCCTAAGAGCGTAACTGACCTCTGTTTTACAAGTCATGAATACCAGGGTGACTTAAGTGATTCAACACTCTTCAAGAAGCACTTCAATGATCCAGAGCGCCTGATATTTCACATGATCAACATATGCTTGGCTCCAAAGTCTTCTTCATGGGACCAGATGTCCTCCAGGTGGCAACAGGTATTGTATTCAATCCTTGAATCTCAAAAATTAAATTTTTCACAAATTCTGTTTTCTGAATTAACTGAACATGCTGCTAAGCCTGTTTCTTCTAGATGGCTACTCTATCCACGCTTTATCATGGCCATCATAGAAAAACAGTTACAGCAAAATGGCCTTGTTGGTCAGGGGATCTCTGCTCCAACAGTTTTGTTGGAAGTATATTCCCGACACAACTCAAACCTTACTCTCAAAGAGGCTGCCCGAAAGCTAAAACCCAAGGATAGGGAACCCACAGTCTTCACTTCAAAATCCAAATCTAAGGTCCCCACCAAACCCAAATCCACAAAGCCCAAAAAGGCTGCTCAGGGAAATGAGTCCCCTGAGTCGGCCCATGCCTCACCAAGGCATGACTTGGCCACTGGAAGTAGTCAACCAGTGGTCCATCAGACTCCACCAGCTCAAACCGCCCAGTTTTCCTCTCAACAGGATCCTGGTGCAACCATTGTAGGGGCAGACACATATCTAGAACCTCTTTCACTTGAAAAGGTTTCTATTGAACAGCACCAATCTCCCCAGGTGCACTCTGTTTCACAGCCAATTCATATGGAAACCACTCAACAAAGCCCAACTTTTGTCATTGAACAAATCCTGGATCAGTTGAACACTCCTATCCCCACCCCGACACCTATCACTACTGGGATTAGCTCCAACATTGAGGGGGAGAATCAAAGTGTCTCTGATAACCCACAGGATTATGACTACCAAATCAGATCTCCTAGTGTGGAAAGAGAGATTCTGATATCTGACAGGGCTGCTATTTCATCACCTCCATCATTTGGAGTGATTGATAGTAGTAACATTGCTAAGACCTTGTCAGAGGAAACAACTGATGAAGGGATTAACCCTGAGGTTGGAAGTCCCCAGTACCAAGAAAAAGGGGCACCTGATCATGTTGAGCCACACTCAACTTAGGTAGATCCTGATATTCTCAGGAGGTCAGATGATTTAGCCAAGGCTGATGATGACCAAAGCACACTTGCTGAGGTTCTGAAACAGAATCAAATCCTTGAGGCTGAGGTCTGTAGACTCAATGAGCTACTCACCAAAATGTCCAAGGACAAAAGTCCATCTTCCCCAATTACCCCACAGATGGCACCTTCTCATCCTGAAGGTCACACAAACACTTCCACCACTACCTCACAATTTGACAAGCCTCCAGCCACTGCTTCAGGCACTAATCCTTTGGGTTCTAGCCCCCCAGAGGCATTAGCTGCTGCCCTTCTAACTGTCATCCCTCTCATCACTTGTTGGATCGATCGGGAGCTCGGAAACAATCCGAATCCAATGAAAAACTACTCGACAACCTCTGGGATAGTGCGGAATCCTATTCCAGGGTTTTCCAATCGAAACCAACAGGAACCGTGGTGATCCGAGGCTGTAGAAACAACTTGGAAGCAACAATCGAACACCACGGGTTGAGAATCGAACTTGGATGATCAAGAACCGCTCAGATCTTCTAGGGTTTTGACACTGGAGTGCTAGGGAAGAAGGAGGGCTCAGAAAAGTTGGGTTTGAAATGATTTGAATATCTATATATAGGCTGTAGTCATTCGGCCGAATGAGTGGCCGAAGCAGCTCATTCGGCGAATGACTAAGCTCGAATGAGCAGTCATTCGAATGAGTCATTCGGCGAATGACTCATTCTGAACTCAGACATTCGCTATAACCTTCATTCGCCGAATGACTTCATTCTAGAGTCATTCGGCCAAATGAGTAAACTTCATACTCAAACAGTTTATAATCAAATCAAACAACTAGATAAACATTAATAGGCAATAGTCAATAGAAATAAACATTATGAAATAGATATAAAGATAACTACCATTAATACTTTGAACATTTACATGATAAGAATTACAGAACTGAACTAGGGACAAAAACGTGTATCAACAAACTCCCCCTTGGACCTAGTTCAACTCTTTGGAGTGTCTTTCTTAGCAAGCTTGTCTGAAATAGCCTTCCAATCAGCACCAGCATGAACCTTTAAGCAGATGCAGAGACGAATAACTCTCATGTACTGAAGAGCCTGCTCCATATCCTGTACATCGAAGAAAATCTGATGTCGAAAGAAAGCTTTGACATCATTCAGTGATAGATTGGTCAGCCACATGGGATCAAAAACTCTGATAGTTTCCCATTTCTTGTCTTTACATAACACAATCACAGCTTCACCGGTTCTCCCGTCATAGTACCACCATCGGAAGCCATCCATAAAGTCTTGACGCATCTTCCGTAGAGGAATCTTCTTCATGACTTTAGGGGGAAGCCACTTCAGGATCACTTTATGCTTCCAGGTATCCCCATCTATCTCTGGCAAGTAGTACCTCTCTGGTTGCTGTGGCTGAAAGTTCACCCATCTCTTCCGGTATTCATACTTGATTTGTCGAGAGAACCAAGCAGACATCCCGGAGTCTTCACAGTATAGCATGTTCAGACGTGCTAGTTGATTGACTTCGAATCCAGGCAACGTCTTGAAATCATGCGGGTGTTTGAAGTAGTCTATTCCCTTTTCCCTCTTTACTGCGTAGCACCCAAGATCATGGAAGTATGCCCAGCTAAGTATCTGGCCTCCAGCTTTATAGCCTTTGGTCCTGTAAACTTTCTTGTGCGTGGCTGGCATCTTCTCTGTGCTTTGTTTCTTCAAAACCTCCCAGTATGCATCCCATTCTTCTTTTCTTTTCTTTAAATCATCAGTTTCAGCCTTGCTAGCCTCTACTTGTTCTTCAAGATATCTGACCAAGAGATCCTCTGTTTCTTGATCAAATGGCTCAGTGAATGTAGGCAGCTCGTCTTCAGCCGATGTATACTTGGGGTATTCTTCTTCGGTGATGTCTTCCAAAATGACTTCATCTACATCATCAAAGATTTCTGGTTCGGGCTCTTCGGTACTGGGTACAGAGGTGTCATCAGTGACCACCTCGTCAGGATTCAACCTGAACAGCTCGGCTATCTGCTCCTTAGATAAGCAATGTATGATCTCACCCTCCTCCTTGTCGTAGCTCACTGAGTGCTGTATGATGCCTTGAGCGTCTAAGATCATGGTAAGTGTCGCGTCAAGTTGACGTCTCAAAGGCACAGCTTGGACTTCCTCAGTAGCTTCTGGCTCTGCAGTCTTTGATGGAGACGAAGGAGGAGGAGCCTGAGCTTTCTTGTCATTGGCCTTCTTAGACCTGATCTCGGAAGTGGGAGGAGCTTTATCATCATTGTTGTCATCATCATCATCATTATCATCATCAGTGCCAGATGATTCTCCAGACCCACTCCCTGATCCATCTTTACCCTCATCATCATCTTCATCATCTTCATCTGATTCTTCATCTTTCTTAGAATCCTCGTAATCCACTTGTTCCTCATCAGACTCTTCTTCATCTTCTTGTTTGTCTGAATCATCGGAACGATCCTCAACCCCCTCAAGTCTGGGAGTGCCCTCCTTTGGACCCTCGACAAGTCCAGCGAGGCGAGCATTCTCAGCCTCGAGCTGAAGAATCCTATCATTGAAACCAGAGGCTGTCAAAGTCAGCTGGTTGTGCTCATCGATGTACTTTAGGAGCTGCTCCTCCTGTTGAGCTGACCTGGCTCTCAAATCAGCCCTCTGGTCTGAAGCCTGAAGAAGCAGAGTATCCTGCTCTTCAATCCTCCTGGTAAGTTGAGCAATAACCAGCTCTTGCTCTTTGTTCTTCCTTTCTTGCTCCATGCTCCTCTCCATCAATCTCAAGACCATACTGTTCAGTGTGCTAAGCTGATCCACAACTGAAACAGTAGGTATATGAACATCAGCACGGACTGTGGATGGGCCAGATGAAGCTGTAACATAAACCGGATCGCGAATAAAAGGAGTGGACAGAGGGGCAGTAGTAGCCTGAGAGTGAATGGCCCTTGTCCTTGTCAGTGAAGAAACTGACACAGCTGCTACTGATGTGACAGTAGTTGTAGCAGCTGATGTCAGTTCTGACCTCCTTTGGAAAGAGAATCGAGATCTCTTTCCACTTCCAGCTCTGGAGGATGTGGGCTGAGAGGCAGTGGCAGTCACAGCCACTGAAAGTGGAGTAGAAGACCGAGGTAGAGGAGAGATATCGAACTCTGGTATGAATAGTGTATCAGTAGTCTCCTCCCTTTCATCTTCTGTCCTCTTTCTCTTCCTCATCTCCACTCTTCCACCCTCATCCACTTTCTCAAACTCATCATCATGAGTCTCTTCAGAATCAGAACTGTCATCATCACCTTCAACTGCTACACCTTCATCCTCACTCGAGTCCTCTGACTCATCACCACCACCTGAGGAATGTGGAACTGAAACATCTAGTGGAGCAGTCACTGAGGATGTAATAGTAGACAAGAAGTCTAAATCCATCAGTGAGTCGATGTCCACATCCTCCTCCTGTGCTGTCGACACATCAACATCACCGCCAGCACCAGAAACAGCAACATCAACCAAACTCACTGAAGCAGCAGTGGTCATGTGTACTGATGTCATCTCCCCTGCCCCTGAACTCTCTACAGCAACAGTGCTCACCTCCACTGTGCTCACATCAACACCAGCACCACTCGGGCCTGCATCACCATCTCCATCCTCACCATCACTATCATCATCACCAGCCGCAACCACAATGTCCTCCACATCTGAGTCAGAGTTATCGTGTCTCCATCTTCTTCCAGCCGGTGCCCTGTAATCGGGTCGAGAGAGGTGACCAAATAGAGATCTCGTAGAGGGCTTCCTCTCCTTCCCTCTGTATGACAAAACTCTGTTGAGAGTTATGTCATTCATGTGCTCCAATCGAATGATGTCAGCATTAAGCTTTGGAAGATCTGGAATCTGGGCATCAATAATCTGTTGTATAAACCTAGGGTACATCAGGAACTTCTTGTCACCCTTAAGCCCCACATTCTCCTTCATGTGTATGAAAACCATCTCGGAGAAGTTGAATGGTTTGTTGAGCACCAAAGCAGCAAATGCGCACTGAATGGTCTCTCGCATGTCATCAAATCCCCCTCTCCTCGAGCCAAGGCAGTGAACTAGTACATGAGCCAAGTACTTGAACTGCGGGGACATGAACGCCTTGTTCAGAATCCCGGCTCCAATATCTCCCTCGTACTTGCATCGGAGAAAGCATCCACGAACTAGGAATCTGTCAAGTAGAGCAGGATGATCCGGAGAGTCTTGAAAACCACAGATTCTCCGTATATGCTCAGCAGAAATCACAACATCCTGACCCCTGACCTTGCCCCGTATGACTGTAGGCTCGGCCTCACAATCGATATCAGCTGATGACCAGAAATCCTGCTGATGTGATAAGTAGGGCACATGAACTGTCGATATGGCAGTGAAGATCCTGGAACGCCTCAAGAATGTGATAATATCTGCGTAGTGCTTCGCGTTCGGGGTAGTGAAGTCAAGATGAGCACAGATGTTGTGCTTCGGAACTGATTTGTATCCTGCCATACTGCACAATACAAGAAATACACATATCAGTACAAGATAATCAATCAAACATTGAAGTTTAACAAAAATCAGATTCATGTAATCTGATATGTCGAATGAGTCCATTCGCCGAATGAGTTAACTGTCGAATGAGGTTCATTCGTCGAATGACTCTCATTCGTCGAATGAGACATGAGTATGACTGGTCATTCGCCGAATGAGTCATTCGCCGAATGACGACATTCGGCAATTTCACTGAGTTCAAAATCCCTTTGTCCAAAATCTCAAATCAATCCAAAAAATCTTGTAAACAATCCTCAGAATCGACCGATTAGCATTTTTAATACTTGACATTTTGAGTTTAAGGTCCATCTTTACAGTTTATTAGTTGGGCGAATTTCAAAACCCTAAAACCCTAAATGTCAATCGGTTTGACATGATTTCATGGATGAAATTGGCTGAAACTTGATCTCCATATACCTGAGACGAAGTATAAATAGATTATCAGAAGCAGGATCTATAAAAGTCACAAGAAATCAAATATAGAGTGAAAGTGTGTGTTTCGCCGAATGAGGTTTAACTGATATCACGAAAGAGGAAATGGTCGAATGACCCTCATTCGGCCGAAACACAGTTATATACTGTATACTCATTCGCCGAATGAGCTAGGCGAAAGGTCACATAGCCTCTGTTCCATTCGCCGAATGAAAGTGGCGACTGAGTCATTCGTTGAGGTTCATTCGCCGAATGAGAATGTCGAATGAGACATTCGACACTCTTCATTCGTCGAATGAAGTTCATTCTGAGTAGCTTATTCTGTCGAATGACTCATCCTTATTCGTCCGAATGAGTCCATTCTGTCTCTCATTCGTACGAATGAGAGATGAACTTCTCCAAAACTCCAAAATTTCAAGAATTTGACATTTTGAGCACCAAACTTTTAACTATTTATGAAGATATGTCTAGTTGGTTCAGGATTCAGAGATGACAGACATCCGAATCTACAAATGATCATCTAAAACAGAATTGAAAATAGAAAATCTTTTTGTATTTTTCTGAAACAACCAAACAACTGTACAAACACAAATTAAAAGCAAGTAAACACATATTTTTGTGAAAAGCCCGTTAATAAGATAACACATATCTCTGATCACATCATATACCCTTCAATGAATGCTTCACTTCAATCACAATTTCATTTTGATACGATTACTGATATATTTGTCCAAATTTAAACTGAACGATACACAACTCTTAAACAAACTAAATGATCACTCATATTTTCTGATTGAGTTCCCCAATTCATTTCATCAATTAAGATCAAAATCAGTTCAAAACTCATTTCAGCATATCTTAATACCAGTCATCATGAATTCAATAAGATTCAATCATTTATTATCTTTTTGTGTTTTTCTTGTTCTATCCAAATGGATGGCTTCAGCTAGGTCCGTCCCAGCAATATGGCACATGTATGGAATCGAAGTTTATTTGTTTAAGTTTTTCTCAAGCTTAATACCAGCTTGCATTAGGTTTTCTTCAAGCTTAATACCAGCTTGTTTTTAATTTTTCTTTACCAAGCTTAATACCAGCTTGTCTTTGATTTTCCTCAAGCTTAATACCAGCTTGCCTTTATTTTTCTTTGAATGAAACCTCATTTGATTCCATGATGACAGGTGTATGCTTGATTTAAGTCAAAAACCATTTCTTACTCAAAAGCCTTAATGAGATGGATCCCACAAATCAAACTTTCTAAGTTCTCATAAGTTGTTTATTTATTTTGTATAGCCAGCCTATCAGTACATCCCATCATCATTTGCCTATCAGTACATCCCATCATCATTTTCTTGTGATTTTAGTTCATGCATTCATTTCTGCTTCTATGACATGATGAAATCAATGTACTATTTTATTAATCAGGACTATCTCATTTTTAATTTTTCTATTGTTTTTGGATTTTCAAATTTTCTATTGTTTTTGGTTTTTCAAATTTTCTATTGTTTTTGGTTTTTCAAATTTTCTATATCTCCCCCTAAAAACCTAAAAATAGAAAATGTTTTTGTGTTTTTGATAATAAAAGTTAACTATACAAGAGAAAATGAAAATACTAGCAATAAAGAAAACTATCTAAGTAAAATGATGATCACTTGTTAGACTCAGATGAGGATTGAACTTCATCCTTTTGGAAAACACCATTAGCCGATAACAGATATAAAAATCTGGGTTTATCAAAAGCTTTAGTAAAAAGATCGGCTTTTTGGTGATCGGTGTGAATCTTAACCACATCGATTAATTTCTTTTCAAAACAATCACGTATGAAGTGATATTTTATGTCGATGTGTTTGGTTTTGGAGTGCTGAACTGGATTTTTAGTGACAGCAATGGCGGCAGTATTATCAACATAAATAGGAGTGTTAGAAAAATGTAACCCATAGTCCCTGAGTTGCTGTTGAATCCAGATGATTTGTGAACAGCAACTAGCAGCAGCAATATATTCAGCTTCACATGTTGAAGTAGACACCGACGTCTGCTTCTTGCACTGCCAGGTGACTAAACGGTTTCCAAAGAACTGACATCCCGCAGATGTTGACTTGAAATCTCTTTTGCATCCGCCATAATCTGAATCACTGTATGCAGTAAGCTCAAAGTTATCATCATTAGGGTACCATAAGCCAAGTTCAGGTGTACCCTTCAGATAACGCATAATCCTTTTGACAGCAATCAGGTGAGATACTCTTGGTTTGGATTGATAACGTGCACACAAGCAAGTGGCAAACATGATATCTGGCCGAGAAGCAGTGAGATACATGAGAGAGCCGATCATTCCCCGGTACAGAGTGGCATCAATTAACTCCCCCTTTTCGTCTGGAGTAATCCCGTGATTAATCGCCAGTGGGGTACCAGCAGGCTTCGCATCAGACATACTGAACCGGCTCAGAATGTCACCAACGTATTTGGTTTGATGAATAAAGATCCCTGCCTCAGACTGATCCACCTGCAAACCCAAGAAAAACTTCATCTCTCCCATCGAACTCATTTCAAATTTTTCTTTCATCACATTCTCAAATTCCTTGCACAGATTATCATTTGTGGATCCAAAAATTATATCATCCACATACACTTGTACCAAGAGTAAATCACTGTCCTTCTCACGGATGAATAAAGTGCAGTCAATGACACCTCTTCTGAACCCGTTGTTCAGAAGGTGAGTGGAAAGTGTCTCGTACCACGCTCTCGGAGCTTGATGTAATCCATACAAAGCTTTGTCTAGCTTGTAGACTTTATCACGATGCAATGGATCTTCAAATCCGGGAGGTTGATTGACATACACTGTTTCACTGATAACTCCGTGAAGGAACGCGCTCTTTACATCCATTTGATAAACCTTGAACTTTTTGAAGGATGCATAAGCCAGAAAGATACGAATGGCTTCTAGACGAGCGACCGGAGCAAATACCTCATTATAGTCCAATCCCTCTATCTGTCTGAATCCTTGAACCACCAGACGAGCCTTGTTTCTCACAATTATCCCGTGATCATCCTTTTTGCAACGAAGAACCCATCTAGTGCCAATGACTTTTGCACCTTTGGGTTTATCAACTAGTTGCCAGACCCCTAACTTCTTGAACTGCAAAAGTTCCTCTTGCATGGCGTCTACCCATGATTCTTCTTTGAGGGCTTCAGTGACGGTACGCGGTTCCACTTGAGATATAAAGCAGGAATGAGCACAAAAGCTTACATCTGCAAAATCAAGAATGTCTGCAAGACCACCTGAAGAAATCTGACTACGAGTCTTCACTCCGTCTAAAGGACTCCCAATAATGTTGTCTTGAGGATGAATTCGATTGATTCGTCCAACAGGATGAGCAGGAACCTCAACCTCAGGATCTAAGTTATTCAAATTCAAATCCTCAAGACCTGGTACAAGATTATCAACAACTGGTTCAGGAGCAGCTGGGGGATTGTCATCTGTGTCTGAGCTGTCATCATTTATCTGTGTAGAGGGACCAGATGTAGATGTAGGTTGAAAAGTAGCATCGGGGGCATTTTGTACATCATACAACATCTGAACTGCTACATCTTCATCTGAGTACATGGGGGGCATATTGAATGAGTCAAAAAGACTGGAATAGTCAAACATCCAATCTGGCCCTTTTCCAGGTGGGGGCATTGTATACTTTTGAACATCCACGTGGTACCACTCCTCCACATTATGAGTTGCAATGTTGTAAACTCGTTTATTTGGAGTGCTATACCCAAGAAAGTACCCTTCTTCCACCTTTTCATTAAACTTGCCCTGCTCATGTTTCTTAAGCATAGTGCATGGAGCACCAAATGGTTCTAGATACTTCAGATTTGGCTTTCGATTATGAAGCAGTTCAAAGCAAGTCTTCCCATGTCTCTTCACAATAAGAACCCGGTTCAGTGTGTAACAAGCATTGGCAACAGCTTCATTCCAGAATTGAACCGGTAGAGAAGAATCAGCAAGCATAGTTCTAGCAGCCTCAATCAATGTCCTATTCTTTCGTTCAGCAACACCATTCATCTGTGGAACGTATGGAGCACTAAACTGTTGCACGATGCCTTTTGCATTACAAAAATTCTCCATGTTGTGATTTTTGAACTCCGTTCCATTATCAGTTCGAAACTGACGAATCTTGAGCTTATAAAGAGATTCAAGTTTGGTAACCAGAACTTGAATGCAATCAAACGTTTCTGATTTCTCTTTCAAAAAGAAGACCCAAGAGTATCTGGAATATTCATCAGTAATAACAAGGCAGTATTGATCTCCAGCTATACTCTTCCGATTCACTGGACCAAACAAATCCATGTGGAGAAGCTCAAGAGGAACATTGATTGAATGATACTTTTTCAGCTTATGAGACTGCTTAGACTGCTTTCCTTTCTTGCATGATACACAGATATCAGACAACTTAAAATTTTTCAAGCTAACTCCCTCAACCAGACTGTTGTGTACCAAATGATTCATCTTGCGCAAACTCAAATGGCCCATCCTCTTATGCCAAAGGATTGAATCTTTCTCAGTTGCCTTTGTCATAAAACATGAAGCTGTGGAGGATGTAGTTGAAGCTGTGGCCATATTGAGAACGTACAAGTCTTGTTTTCTTGGAGCAGACATTAAAATCCAATCTTCAGGTATCTGCACACCTTGCTTGAGAATATAACACTTTGAGTCATCAAATAAACCTTGTACTCTTTGTCACAAATCTGAGAGACTGACAGGAGATTGTTTTCCAACTGTTTGACATATCTGACATTATCGAACGAAACCTGTCCATTTGTCAAGATACCCTCTCCTGTAATGAAACCACCCTTGTCTCCAGCAAAAGCTACATAGCCACCTCGAACTGCGTTCACATTGGTGAGCAGAGAAATATCACCAGTCATGTGTCTGGAAGCCCCACTATCAACGATCCAATTGCTGTTTACTCCAGCTTTTGGGGCAACCTGCACAATAAAGAGACTATCAGTTTACATTGGGAACCCAAGCCTTTACGGTCTTGGGTTGACCCATTGAGTCTCGGATCCAAACATCGATCCATTTTCCCTTAGGAATAGGTTTATCTGAAATTTGTGGAACAGATACCTCAGATGATTTAACTTTCCAAATTGCATTTTTATCAAAAGAGGTTTTCAGATAAATGGATGATGATTTTGATTGATTAGCTTTAACCCCATTTGGAACAACCAAGTTTTCCAACTTTCCCTTTCCCTTGTCTGAACTCTTAGGTTGAGTGTGAGATGAAGTTTTTGGTTGAAAAAATTTAGGCACAGATTTTACCGGTTTTGGTAAAGCAGACTTTAATGTTTTGAAAGGGACAACCTTAGGTCTGATCAATTGAGGACAAAACCTCACAATATGCCCTGGTTCACCACACTCAAAACAGACTTTGTCACCTTTTTTATGAAAATGTTGCAAATCAGAAAATGTCTTTTTAGTTGATTTAAAAACATTTGTTTTCTGACAATCTGATTCAAAACCCAAACCCGTCCTTCCTTTGTTACCAAACTGAGCTGATTTGGTAGCACAATTAGCTTCAGACCCCTGTGAAGCTTTAACAAAGCATAATTCTTTGTAAATCTTTGATTTGGAGATTGGGTCACCTTTCATGACACTAGGAGTTTGATTCCGAGGAGTGCTCTGTTTTGATGAATACTCTGATTCATCCTCGGAATCCGAGACCCAATCTTCAACAACTCCATCCACCCGAGATCCAGCAGTCTTTGATGAACTCTGAGTTGTACTCAGACCAACTGGAT
This sequence comes from Mikania micrantha, assembly GCA_009363875.1. NCBI lineage: Eukaryota > Viridiplantae > Streptophyta > Magnoliopsida > Asterales > Asteraceae > Mikania > Mikania micrantha. The sequence goes on from CM018695.1 coordinate 30,068,222, forward strand.
CAATTACTAACGGAGTAGTAACTTGAAAATCCTTTACATCTTTGTCATTTGGAGTATTGACAAAGGCATTGAGGATTGGTGGAGGACACTTTTGATAGTTAACCTGTTCCTTCCCCTGATCAGTACCCCTACTGATCATGTGCTCAATGATATAAGAAGAGCTCTCATAGCTCTTGAGCTTCTGACCTAAAGTCTCATAATCACATTCAACAATTGCTAACTTCTTCTTGATCTCATTTATGGTATTGAGATAAGAAGTTATAGCATCTTGCTTGTTCAGAACAGCGATCTCAGCCTCATGCAATTGTCGATTTAAAAGATCAATTTTATTTTGAAAATCCTTTTCATTAGATTTTAAAACTTTGTTTGCTTCAATGCACAGGTCGAGATCGGTCATCAGATCACTGTTATGCTTCTGATAAGCAAGAACCTTACTACTAAGGTCAACACAATTGAAACAATCAGATTGAGAGGATGAACAATCAGTGTATACCTGCTCAGAAGAATCTGTAGAAGCAGAAGAGTTTGCCATCAAGGCAAATTGAATCGAAGAATCAGCAGCTTCACCATCAGATTCTTGAATGTCAGAATCAGTCAAACTGTCTGATTCTGAACTTGATATCTTATCATCAATCTCCAAAGACTCCTCCTGAATGCTTTCCTTATCAATATCTTCAGAATTCTGAATCTCTGCCACACATGCTTTCTCTTGATCTTCCTTATCAGCATTAAATCTGAAGTCCCAGTTTACCCCTTCATCTTGTTGAACCATTAAAGCTTTACTACCAGAAGATGAAGATCCAGCTGAAGAAGGAGAATCAATAGGAACTAATCTCCTTTCAGAATTGGCAGGGGCTGACTTCTGATGCTGAAATGGGTTCTTGTTTCCAGCTTTCTTAGGCTGCTTGCACTGTCTGGCAAAGTGACCCTTTTCACCACAGTTGTAGCAAGTAACAGATGCCATATCAAATCCAAACTTGGACTCCTTGTTTAGATTGATGTCCTTCCCAGTCCTCTTCACAAACTCCTTAGCTCTTCTAACTGCACTAGCCAATGCCCACATGATGTCAATTCTTTCCATATCATCAGGATCAATATGAGAGTAGTCATCATTGGTCAAATATGGATTGCCGATCTGACCAGCAACTAATCCATCATATGAACTAACCAATGTTGACAGAAGACCATGTGCTCTTTAGCAATCTCAACTGTGACCTTATCAAAGTTATCTGTTTTCAGACTTGCAGTAGGCTGATGATACTCCTGTTGTGAGCAAGATGAAGAAGATGGGCTAAAGTGCATCTGAGCTGCAGATGGAGCTTCAGATGTTTTAGATACAAAAGCAGTCTTCAGAGGAGCATGAGTTGTAGCTTTGTCAACTGTGGGTGTGGAGTAGTATAGAGAAGGATCTTGAACTTGCACAACTCTCTTTGCCTTCCACTTGTTCTCTATCTCCTGTTCCTTCAATTTCTGAATAAAATCATTGATGTCCATATGAGCCATCATCTGATTTTGCTTAAGTACCATCAAGAAAGACTCCCACTTTGGAGGTAGTGCATCTGCCAAACATTGAATCTTCTCTTGAGTTGTAGTTTTGACCTCGTGGTTGAACAACTCACTCAACAAATGATAGAACCTTGCAATCAACTCATCAAGGGACTCATTACCCACATACATAAAGCTATTGAACTCTTTCCTTAAAGCTTTAGACTTAATGCTCTTTAAGGCATCATTCCCTTCATATCTTTGTTGCAAAGCATCCCAGAGTTGTTTAGAAGAAGAAAACTGTCTAAATTGATGGAAGATGTCTGTAGCAATGGACTGTAACAAAATAGCATAAGCTTTCTTCTCATAGTCATACGGTTTTCTTTGAGGCTCGGTCATCCGTGTAACCATCATAGGAGTTCCATCCTCATTTAAAGGCCTCAAATATCCTCCCTCTATCATCATCCACAGATTTGTATCCACTCCATTGATGTGAATCTCAAATCTATACTTCCAGTGAGGATAGTCATCCAAAGTCAACAACTTAGGAGCTTTGTTTGAGTTCCCGGTTTCATTCTCTGTCAACAAGAGAGTCTGAATGCGATGGTTTTGATTAGCCATGAGTGCTAGATCCTCCATTTGATCAGATGGAATAAGATTCAATACTTAGAAAAATTTCAGAGGTGACTGGCGAATGACTGCTATTCAGGCGAATGTCGGGGGCCGAATGAGTAGAAACTGGCGAATGAGAGGCTGAGTATGACAACTGGCGAATGGGTGAGTCGAATGACCTATTCGGCGAATGGCAGATCGAATGAGGTCTTTCGCCGAATGAGAATGGAGAATGAGGCTTATTCGGCGAATGAAGAATGGCGAAGGAGCTATTCACCGAATGAGACCTATTCGGCGAATGAAGGGCTATTCGGCTGAACTTATTCGGCCGCCAGAGTCATTCGGCGATCTGAGGTTTTTAACAACGAAAATTTTGATAACTTGCGATTTTGACCAGATCTAACCACCAAATTTGGTACAGAACTTCAAGACATGATAACAAACCAATTGGCAATGAATCAGATCAAACAAACCACAAAAACAATTGATATTTCAATGAAATAATGACTTGGGAAGCAAGAAAAATAGGGTTTTTGGAAGTTACGAAAATCAGGGTTTTAGGAATCTCAGATCTGTTGATTTTGAGTAGAAATCGAGTAGAATCAAGAGCCAAAGCTCTGATACCACTTTGTTGGATCGATCGGGAGCTCGGAAACAATCCGAATCCAATGAAAAACTACTCGACAACCTCTGGGATAGTGCGGAATCCTATTCCAGGGTTTTCCAATCGAAACCAACAGGAACCGTGGTGATCCGAGGCTGTAGAAACAACTTGGAAGCAACAATCGAACACCACGGGTTGAGAATCGAACTTGGATGATCAAGAACCGCTCAGATCTTCTAGGGTTTTGACACTGGAGTGCTAGGGAAGAAGGAGGGCTCAGAAAAGTTGGGTTTGAAATGATTTGAACATCTATATATAGGCTGTAGTCATTCGGCCGAATGAGTGGCCGAAGCAGCTCATTCGGCGAATGACTAAGCTCGAATGAGCAGTCATTCGAATGAGTCATTCGGCGAATGACTCATTCTGAACTCAGACATTCGCTATAACCTTCATTCGCCGAATGACTTCATTCTAGAGTCATTCGGCCGAATGAGTAAACTTCATACTCAAACAGTTTATAATCAAATCAAACAACTAGATAAACATTAATAGGCAATAATCAATAGAAATAAACATTATGAAATAGATATAAAGATAACTTCCATTAATACTTTGAACATTTACATGATAAGAATTACAGAACTGAACTAGGGACAAAAACGTGTATCAACATCACTCCTTTACTAAAAACCATCATTTCCCAAGCCCTTGATGAGAGGCTACTCTCCAAATCTCAAATCCAGCAGATGGTAGATGATGTTGTGACCGCCAAGCTTACATCTCTTCATACTCCTTCTTCCCCTGCAGCCAAAAAGGGGGAGTTAGGAACAGAATCAGTCACAACTTCAGCTTCCAAAAGGCAAAGGTCTGAAGATGAAAATATTGCTTCTGAAAGATCTCCAGCTATTCAAATTACATACAAGAGACAGAAGAAGAATAAAACTGCTGAGATTGCCAACAGGGCTGAGGAGGAGGTTGAACATGTAAATGTTGAAGGTGTGGAAAAGGCAGATAAAGAATCTTGTGATAAAGAAGTTGAGTTAAGCATTGAGAAGGTAAGTGCAGAACAAGTTACAACCTCTGATTTACAAGAAACTGAACAAGAGGAGATGCAAGAACAAGAAGATCAAACTCAGAGGGGTGAGGTTGAGAAATCTATTGAAAGTGATGAGGTAGGAGCTCCTCTCAAGAAAAGAAGGCTACTGAGAATTCAAGAAGAGGAAGATTCTGATGAGGAAGACAGGCTTTCTATCTCTACTGTAATTAAAACAAATGTTCAAAAGCCTGAATCATCAACAACTGGGTCAGATCTGGCCATTCAAAAGAAGAAAGTAACTTTACCTGCCAAATATGTGCCTGAAAAGCCACTGGTGTTTGGACAACATCCAAAGATCACACCAGAATCTCAAATGTTGGCAGTAAAAGTTAAGCTTGAAGAGGAAGAGAACCAGAAACAACATGATGAGCAAATCTTAAAGATGGTTGACAAGGAATATCCTCAGACATCAACCATTATTGCAATGAAGAAAGAAGCTCAAAGGTTGTATGCTCTGAGGTTCACATACCAGTATAGGAAGGAACAAATTAGGATGTGGCCTGATCCAAGAATCATTCATAGGATCCATAAGAGAGAGGCTCCAGCAGCTTATGCCAGAAGAATCAGAAGGGTATTAAGTGCTGATATTATGCTAGGGTCTGTACTTGATCCTTGGGAGATAATCAGTGACTTCAAGAGTATGTACAACTCTGGTTCAAAAGCTCCAAAGTTCATAGAAAACAAAATGATCAAGAAAGGATTGGTGTACAGGAAACTTGAAAATGTTAAGCAAAATGAGCTTTCTCTGTTTCTGGAAGGGAAGCATCCAGATGAATTTGTTTACAGAGAGATAACTAGAGTAGAGCTACATGATGGGACAATGGCCAGGTACTTGTCTGAGTATTATGGACCTGAGTCTTTCTTTGAAGGTGAACCTGAAAGGCTGACTCCAGAAGAGAAGGTAATATTACTTGAGGCTTATGTCAGGGAGTCATTCAGGTTAGTATATGATCAATAGCTTAAATGAGAGGGGTTAATGCTCATAGTCCATTTCCCCAATGGAGTTCCCTCTCATATGTTGCTTGTTAGATTTTTAGAAGCTGTTGATTATCAGGCATACACTTAAACTGGTCATTTTGATACTGATCTCAAAGAAAAAGACATATCTTTCAGCCTGGGAGAAAAATAAGTGAGACAATAAATAAATTAGAGGTTTTTGGCTGCATTGGTTCAGGGGGAGTTTGTTGGACTAAAAGAACCAATGAGCTTGATCAGAAAAATCTCTAAGTCTCACAACACTTACAACAACTGAAGAAGAACACAACGGCTGACATTCAATGTGCAGAAGATACAAGATCTGAAGTTATATACAACAACTGAAGTGTAAGTCTTCAGATGTTGTGGTGTTTAGTTTAGTCTTCAGTAGTTTTCTTTTCTGTTCTTGTAAAAGTCTGATGAGTAGTTTACTCATCAGATGTTGTAGTTTTATTACTTCAGTAGTTTTATGTCTTCAGTAGTTGTAAGAGAATGTCTTCAGATGTTGTAGACATTCTCAGTAGTTTAGTTATTTCAGTTGTTTTCTTTTGTCTGTTAGGTGTCAACATCATGTGACATCATCAGACGTCACTGTCTCTATATATAAGGGCAGTTGACATTTATGTAATACAATGAAGTTAATGAATTGAATGAGATATTCCTTTTGCAGAAACTCTCTCTCTATAACAAACTTGTGCGTTTACTGTTTGATTGAATGAACTTTGTTCTTGCTATCATTGTGCTAATTCAATTTTGAATTCCGCTGCTATACTTTAATATTGAATCAATTGAGAACATCTGATCCTACATTTTCCTTCACAAAATCATCAAAACTCCTTCATTTCTTACTCAAATTGAGCAAATTTGGTTCCAAATTGAAGCCCTTGACGAGGAGAACGTGAAAGTACAGCATATCGAGCTTGGAACCCACTGATTTGAAGGTAAGGTGAGCTCAAACTTTAATATTTTCAGGGTTTTTAACAAACCCGAATGAATGAACTTAGAACCCTATTTATTCTCATCAAACCTTGATAGATTCATTTTAAAATGGGTTTTTAAGAATTATTTGAGCTTAAAATGATTTAAGATAGGCGATATTTCATTAAAAACCTGCAAATATGGAGCTGGGAATCGGGGGGTTGAAGATGACTTCAACCGAGAACCCCATGGTTGACCGAAAACCCTTTCCAATTGATATCCTTTGACCGAGAACCCCATGGTTGACCGAAAACCCTTTCCAATTGATATCCTTTGACCGAGAACCCTTTTTGTTGGTCGAGAATTATTTGTTTTGGCCGAGAATCCATATGAGAAGCCAAGGTTTTCATTCTATTTTGTCTGACCGAGAACATCACCCTTATTATTAGACATGGCCGAGAACACTAGATTCAAGTTAGAAGTTATTATGGGCCACCATTTACTTCATCAAATTAATAGTTTAGTCGAGAACTATTATGGTAAATGTTCTTGGGATTAAAAATCGGTTTTTTTTTTTTTTTTTTTTTTTTTTTTTTTTTTTTTTGTGGGGAGGCACAAAAACCACCGAGAATGATATTTCACTTTCATTTCGAGGTTTAACTTAATATTAATCCAAAAAAATGGCATAAAACATAAGTAGGTTGGGGTGCAATTGGGTATGCTACTTTAATCCATATTACTTAAACATTTAGGTAACCCTTAAAACAAGTGTTTTAATCGTAAACCATAGTTTAAAACATGTCAAAGGGTTATAAGAAATTCACGTTGATCAAGAGAACACAAGGTTTACTTATAAAGTGAATTAACCAAATTTTTACTACAAAGTTGGTGGGTTTACTTTAACTAAGTATCGGAATATTGACATTAAGATGTCAACAACCAATACTTGGAGTTTTCGTTCAACATTTAAGTTGGTGTCAATTGAGTTGTTCAAACGAATAACTTAGTAGATATTCAACTCAATAAGAAACAGGAATCAAGAAAGGTAACAAAGAACTATTAAGGGATTTAGTGATTAACATACTTGGGTTAACTTAAGTCCTAACATGTTTAACTTGTATATTTCATAAAAATCAATTATATTTCCCTAAAATGTAATGATTAATTTATAATATATAACCATAGTTTTATAAGAACCACCATAACTTGAATTATTAAAACGTTTTAAAGTAGCTTTGAGGATTTTCTAAACTTAAATTTAGTAATGCAAAAAGTTTATAAATGATGGATTTACAAAAAGGTTATATCTTTTATTAATATAAACCTTATATAAATAAGATTAATTCTTTATCAGTTAAGGGTAAGGATATGACAAATTAGAATAACTTAGAGAAATTTTAGAAACACATTAGAAAGTATATAGGACACTTAGTTGCACACCGAGACCTAAACCTTATATACGTCAAATCTAAATACTTATCGTATTCAAATCATATTAAATCAACTCAGGTGCTGAAGATACATAGAATAAAATTAACGAGCGCACGTATCTTTCGTGATTCAATTGCATAGCAACACAGGTGAATTCATTGCCCCTTTTCTAAATATTTTTATTTTATAAACGCGGGGCTGAGAAGCATGCGTAAATTATTTTCCTTGGATTATATTTATTTAAATTCTTTTACTTCATCTATGTTTTACATGTATAAATTCTATCCAAGATTTTTTCTAGGTAAACTATTGCAGGTTTTCAAAATGGGTTATTTGTTCATCATGAGTAGATAAATATTTTTAGTCAAAGAACTATTTTCAACTGTCTGTTTTCAAAGAACTAAAGATCTAAATCAAAGAACTATTTTCAACGGTCTGTTTTCAAAGAACTAAAGATCTAAATCAAAGAACTATTTTCAGCGGTCTTTTCTCAAAGAACTAAAGATCTAAAAACTGTATGCAATGATTTATTTTCAAAGGACTAAAGAACTAGTACGGAGAACTGTTTTCGACGATCTATTTTCAGAGGAATGTCTGGGAAATATTCAAAGATAACATGTGCCAAAGAACTAACGATCTATACGAACAAGAACGAACATGGACGATCTAGAATGAACTATAAAATCCTATACATCAAAAGACGTCCTAGCTAGACTGATTGATTATAGGTCGCATGTTTGATTATATTTACAGATTTCCTCAACTACTAAGAACCTTGATTGCTAGACTAGTCTACTCGAGTATGACCAAGGCCCAATCATTAGGTCTTAGACTTTTATTAAATGTTTATTTATTCATTTACCTACGCATTTAATTTAATGCTTCTACAAATGCCATGGCTGTTCATATGTGTGTGAAGAGCTTAAGGAATCAAGAGAATTTCCACATTTTGTTGAAACTAACAAGAATTAAGAACTAAGAACTAAGAACTAGTGTGTTGGTGAAGAGGAATGAAACACTTAATTATCATTGACAACAATATGTTATACGGTTTGGTATGTGGTGGGCTGGCGGGTGGCTAAACCCTACGTATGTCCTATATATAAGCATACTTGACTGGATAGCATAGGTGGTTGTTGGTGAGGTTAAGGTTGTCATTCGGTTAGGTTTGTACAAATTCATTTTTAAACAAAACAATATGAACTCACCAACCATGTGTTGACTTTTGTTTTCTTGCATGACTTCTCAGGTGACGAAGATGTTTAATTAAGAAGTAGGTGCTTTTGACTAGGATGCCCAGATATAGGACCTAGTATCTTGGACGTGCAACATTTTGAATATCATTATTCATATTATTTTGTATATCTTGTGCAGATACAAGATAGAAAATTTATGATGTTGATAGTATATTTACATTGTTAACTTATGAACGATACTGATGTAATTTAACTTTGTAATTCTATTTCATTTAGTGCTTTCTCAATTTATATCATGTGCATTGTAAACAATTTGATCATTCCGATTATCACCCGATATCGCGCCCCAAGACCTTTCCGCCCGACGGGAAAGTCGATCCAGCCCGCCAGCTCGGTTGTGTGACAGATTGGTATCAGAGCCATGGTTATAAAGAAACATAGGTCATTTATTTAAACTGTTTGGCCTAGACTATAACCTAGGGACCCTTCATGTAGAGAACATAGGAATTAAGAATTTACTTGCATTGTGTCTTCTGCATTCGATCATTGCACTAACTGATGTTCTTTCGGTTGTTATTAGAATGCCTCCAAGAAGACCACCTCCTCTTATGCCTCAACCACCACCGCCACCTCCTCCTCCCCCACACACTCTACCTCATCAAAACCCGAATCCGGAACTGGATCCTGCTATTATTGCCTTGGCAACCTTAATAAGTATCCAGCTGACTAATCAACTGAAAGAAGTGATTCCGGATATGATCAACCGGATTCAGAGCAATGGTAACAACAATGGGAACTCAACCGGGGAATCTAGTGGAAACACCGGCACTATACTAGACTACTCCTTACAAGTCCTTTGTGGGATGTAAATTGCCAAGTTTTAGCGGCATCGAAGGAGCCGTTGGATTAATCCAATGGGTTGAAAAGATGGAGACTACCTTGGACATAAGTAGTTGTCCAGAGCATCACAAAGTTTGCTACGCTACTGGATCATTTCATAAGCGAGCTTTGACATGGTGGAATTCACATATTGGAGCTAGAGGTAGAGATGAGGCACTGGCTTGGGCGGATTTCAAGACTCTACTGAGGAATGATTTCTGTCAGAAGAATGAGCTGCAGAGGATGGAAACAGAACTGTCCAACCATGTGATGAAAGGAGCTGATCTCATAGGTTATACTACCCGCTATCATGAGCTGGTAGCTTTAGAGCCGGATATGGTACCAACATTGGAGAAGCTGATCGATAGATATGTAGGTGGATTACCTGCCTGCATACATGGCCTAGTCATTGCAGCAAGCCCTGTCACTTTGAAGTCAGCTATCAGCTTGTCAGGAAAACTTACTAACGTGATGCTAGCATCCGGGGGTCACACCCCCAAATTCCCACTCGTGGTGTCAGTCCACGTGGGTGTGACGTGGCCAGAATCACAGCTCATGGTCATATAGAACAACTTTATATGCGTTGCAAATACAATGTTTGACATACACTTAGCAATATAGTTTGCAGCTAAAAAATAAGTTATAGCAGCGGAAAAATATAACAAGCTTGATACATGCAGCGTAAAACATAATTGTTTAGATAGCGAAAACTAAATTGTCAGACGCAATCATGATTAATACATCACTTAAATAAATTGTTTTTCAAAAGACAGATATATGAATGCATGCGGGATCCTATGCTCAAATCCCCTAGGTGCATCCCTGTTCCATGTGCCTGTCAGTTACCTGAGAAGATAAGTTTTGAAAAAGTGTCAACGCAATGGTTGGTGAGTTCACAGGTTTTGATATATACATAGTAATAGAAAACATGTGTCATGCTGTTTATCATAGTGTTAGTACCGAGCCCTAGGCTCCAAGTGTAAGTGCGTCACTACCGAACTATACTTGTTTGTCCTTGCCTCCGCTATGTCTCGTATACATAGCAAGTTAGGTCAGATTTTCATGGGTTATGACATCCGGTCAATATTGTGCCCCGTGGGGTTAGTCACTCCTAAACGGATCCATTCAAACCTACCACGTTGTTCGTACATTAACGGTAAGACTTTGTGAGGACTTGTTATGAGTTCAACACTTAATGTTTGTCTAATAAACTAGAATACACAGTAAAAATGTTTGTACAGTAATAGATGTTTGACTCGATGCAACTAGTATTCTCCCCTATTTTAAAATGTTTGAAAAGATTAAAGAGGAGCAGCAAACTCACCTTAGTGATCGTGAACGAGTGTAAGCGTAAGCTCCTGAAGCGTCAAGTAGTGTAGTCGGTCACCGGCTATCTATATCGTATACCATACGTGAGTTTGTGTACATGACCGTGCTCGTGTTCGTGTTAGTGCTCGTGTTTGTGCTCAACAACCCTCGGTTGTTCATGTTTGTCCGTGTCGGTCCACAATGACCATGTTAGCTCGTGTTGGTCCACATTGACCGTTTTTGACCAAACTTGACCGTGTCAAGTCAACGACCCGTTGGTGAACCGTGTGTCGTTTGTGAATTGTGTATCCTTCGTGTAAGTGCTCGTCGTGTGCAAAACGCGCAAGTCGCGTCTATGGACAACTTACTATTTATAGTAAGTTTCCATTTATGACAAGTTTCATAAAGCATAACGATTTTAAAGTTCTAGCATGCTGGTTAGTCCTACGTGATCATGTTAACACTTAGCACATTATCATACGAAGTCGAATAAGTTGCTTATATCATGTTGGCACATAAAAGTTTCCTAAAATGGAAAGTTTCCATTTCTAGCATATGCGATATCGGAAACCATCTAACTTAGCATTCATTCATCATATTAAAACATAATAAACCACTAAGCATGCTCAAATCATAAAAAATATTCATCAGTCGGTTTTTCTAATAATAAAGTTACTAAAAATAGTAACTTTATCCATTTACATACCAATGATTATCCTAAACACTTCTAGATCATTTTTACTTCATAAATCATCATAATAATCCATTTAACATAATTTAAATCATACACATTTGACCAATATCACCATTTATCAACATTTAGCTTGTAAAAGTTACTATAAATAGTAACTTTGCTAAAATGATCATAATCAACATAAAATTCACATTCTAAGTATTCTAATCATCATAATAAGACATGTAACATCATCTAGACATGCTCAAATATCCAAATTCACCATTTAACAATCTTTGGTCCATAAAAGTTACTATATATAGTAACCTTGCTAAAAATGACCATAATCAATATCCAAATCATATTCTAAGCATTATCATCATCCTATTATCATTCAAACAACATATTCATATACATACATGTTACTAATATCAACCATAACATCATCTTGTAACTTAAAAGTTACTAAAAATAGCAAGTTTGTCAATTGACCATATTTTAACCATTTCAATAAGATCTAGTCATGGAATAAGCTCTTAACATCATTTATAAACAATTGAAATATTCATAATCATTCAAATAGGTGTAGATCATGCATGCATGTCAAGATTTCATCATTTTATATACAAATCATGCATCATAACCGCACACCTCATCATGGATCGTCACAAATCACCATTATAACACCTTAGATCATCAAGAAATACATTAAAAGCTACAAACCCAGATCTAAAATTCGTGCATGTGCACTACAAGTGCTTGCATGTGTGATAATAAGCATGCATGTGTGTGTAGAAGTGATTTTAGGCGACAAAGAGTGTGTGATCTAAGTCGTGGAGATGATGACAAGGACAGCCTCTAAAGCTCTTGGACAGCAAGAATCCTCAGAAATCACAAGGTGGTGATGATTCTTCGAGCTTCCAAGTGATAAACAAGCTTCAACTTCCAAACTTAGAGCTTCCAAGTGGTCTCCAATGGTGGAAAATGGTGGTAACAGGGGTTAGATGTTGAAGATGACCGAGTGGTGGTGTGATCAGTTGAGAGAAATGATGGAAAATGATAGACTAGGCATTATGGTCTTGGTTTTATAAAGATATTGTCGACTGGGCGGCGTCGCGTACCAGGGAGGGGCTCCCAGATACTCTCAGCGTACTGCGAAGGAATTTGGGATTCAAATTCTCCCGAATCTCGTCGCGTACCGCGATAGGGTCTCTTATGGGCCATCTCGACCGCGATGGGCCCCTAAAGAGCCCAATAGGCCTATTTTCATGGGTTTGATCCGTTCGTCGTCGTTTCCACGTTTACGAACTATCATTTGGCCTCGTTTAAACTTCCGAGTTCAATGTTTGAGCGTTTCATGAGGTTTTAAGTGGTGTGTTACACGATGTGTTAAATGTTCACCAACGTTCGTGTGTTTTGACACGTGTGTGCGGTTTCTCAATAATTTCTTGAATTATCTTGTTGTGTGTCAGTGTTCGTACTGTCGTGCCATGTGTCACACTAAATTAAACTAATTCTAGTGCAACGTGTACAAATAAACATTTAAATAAACATTTAAATAATCAATAAACTGACCTGGAAATTGCGGGGTGTCACATCATCTCCTTGTTAGAAAGAATTTCGTCCCGAAATTCAGCTCGTGTTGGCAGTGCCTGTCTGTTCTGCGAATAGGTGTGGGTATTTCTGTTTCTTTTGATATTCACGCACCCACGTGAATTCTGGTCCGCGTCGCGAATTCCATCGCACTTTCACAATCGGTATTTTGCTAAGTTTGAGTTTCTTGGTTTCCCGGTCCATAATCTCTACCGGTTCCTCAACGAAGTTCAGTTGTTCGTCTATTTGTATCTCCTCAAGAGGGATAACAAGTGTTTCATCGAACAGACACTTCTTGAGGTTCGAGATGTGGAATATGTTGTGTACACTGCTCAGCTCGTTCGGCAGATTTAGCTCGTAGGACACAGGGCCTATTCGTTTTGTGATCTCAAAAGGTCCAATGTAACGATGATTTAACTTTCCTCGTTTGCCAAATCGAATGACTCCCTTCCAGGGCTAGACTTTGAGCAACACTCTGTCTCCAACCTGGAATTCCAATGGTTTGCGTCGCTTGTCAGCATAGCTTTTCTGTCTGTCCCGAGCTGCTGCCATTCGTTTACGTATTTTCACGATCTTCTCAGTCTTTTCAAGCACAAGCTCTGGGCCAGTCAGTTGGCTGTCTGCAACTTCCGCCCAGCAGATGGGTGATCGACACTAACGTCCGTAAAGTGCCTCGAATGGTGCAGCTTGTATGCTAGTGTGGTAGCTGTTGTTGTATGAGAACTCCACTAGTGGTAAATGAGTCTCCCAGCTACTGCCAAAATCAATGACACATGCCCGAAGCATGTCTTCTAAAGTTTGTATAGTTCGCTCGCTCTGCCCATCGGTCTGCGGGTGGTAAGCGGTAATCATACCCAATCTTGTTCCCAGAGCCTTATGCAAGGACTTCCAGAAATGCGATGTGAATCGACTGTCGTGATCAGATATGATTGAGATTGGTACTCCATGTCAAGTAACCACTTCCTTCAGATAAGTCCGAGTCAATTTATCCAGTTTGTCGGTTTCCTTGATAGGTAGGAAATGAGCAGATTTTGTTAGCCGGTCTACGATAACCTAGATGGTATCGCAACCACTTGCCGTCTTAGGCAATTTGGTTATGAAGTCCATTGAAATTTGTTCCCATTTCCACATAGGTATTTCAGGCTGTTGGAATAGACATGATGGCTTCTGGTACTCAACTTTAACTTTTGAGCATGTTAGACACTTACCTACGTATAGAGGTGGCAATTTTTACCCATGTCAAAGAAAATGGGTTGGTTTGGGTAAACAATTGTAGTATAATGGGTTGAGATGGGTAACATCATAGTATTGAATGGGTTGAGATGGGTAGCACTTAAACACAATGCGGGTCAAGACGGGTAATCAAAAAAGTATGTAAATGCAATGTATTCAAACATTTAAGAATGATTAATAACATATTTGGTGAGAAAATCACTAAAAATTATCCAAATGGACTATTTGTTTACTTAAAACACATCTTAAGTTAAATTAAATTGATGTCTTTTAAGAACAATCCATTTAGACCCGAATTCATTTTGCTTAAAACCCGTTCTGACCCACACCCATCCTGACCCGAACCCGTTCTGACCCGTTACCCAACCCGACCCAACCCGCCCATTTTGCCAGGCATACCTACGTAGGTTGCTATTTCAGCTTTCATGTTTGGCCACCAATAGGTCGTTTTCAGGTCGTGGTACATTTTTTCAGATCCCGGATGTACAAAGTACAGGCTCTTGTGAGCTTCGTCCATCACCACATTTCTCACTCCCCTGTGGTGTGGAATCCAGATCCGATCCATGAAGTAGTATGCTCCGTCGGTTTTTACCTCCATGTGTTTTTCCATGCATCGCAAGGATTCCTGAGGGAGGTTTTCGACCTTTAAAGCTTCCTGCTGAGCGTTCCGGATCTGTTGTGGCAATTCCGAATGGATTGTAAGTTGTAGGGCACGCACGTGTTTTGTTGTTTCTTTCCGGCTTAACGCGTCGGCCACTACGTTTGCTTTGCCAGGGTGATAATTGATAGCGCAGTCGTAATCGCCTATGAGTTCAAGCTATCTTCGTTGCCTCATGTTCAACTCTTTTTGATCAAAGATGTGTTGTAGGCTCTTATGATCAGTGAAGATAGTGCATTTTGTGCCGTATAGGTAATGTCGCCAGATCTTCAAGGCAAACACCACAGCTCCCAACTCAAGGTCATGAGTCGTGTAGTTTTTCTCATGCACCTTCAATTTTCGTGAAGCGTATGCTATAACCTTCTCACGTTGCATCAGTACGCAACCGAGTCCTTGTTTCGAGACGTCGCAATACACCACGAAATCATCGCATCCTTCCGGCAAGGATAGGATTGGTGCAGTACATAGTTTCTGCTTCAACAAGTTGAAACAGCTTCCTGATTGTCTCCCCAATCGAACTTCTTGTCTTTGTGAGTTAGGGATGTCAGTGATTGGGCGATCTTTGAAAATCCTTCGATGAACCTTCTGTAGTACCCGACTAGTCCTAGGAATTGTCGCACCTCGGTTGAAGTCTTGGGTGCTTCCCAGTTCTTGATGGCTTCAATCTTGGATGGGTCTACGTGTATTCCCTTCTCATTAACCACATGTCCAAGAAACTGGACTTCGCGAATCCAAAAGTCGCATTTGGAAAACTTCGCGTATAGCTGTTCGTTTTTCAGCAATTCCAAGACTATCTTTAGATGTTCAGCATGTTCTGCCTGATTCTTCGAATAAATCAGGATATCGTCAATGAACACTATTACGAGTTTGTCAAGATAAGGCTTGGACATTCTATTCATGAGGTCCATGAATACAGCTGGTGCGTTGGTCAGTCCAAAGGGCATAACCAGAAATTCGTAGTGTCCGTATCGGGTTCTAAAGGCAGTCTTAGGAATATCGTCTTCCTGTATCCTCAGTTGGTGAGCTCCCTGTAGTCGATACACATACGGAATGATCCGTCTTTCTTCTTCACAAATAAGACCGGTGCTCCCCAAGGCGAGAAGCTCTGTATGATAAATCCCTTATCTAACAGTTCCTGTAACTGGTTAGACAGTTCCTGCATCTCTATCGGTGCTAGTCAGTATGGAGCCTTAGCAATCGGTGCTGCTCCGGGAGTGAGGTCTATCTGGAACTCGACTTGTCGTTTCGGAGGTAATCCAGGTAGATCCTCGGGAAACACTTCAAGGAATTCTCGGACTACGACGATGTCCTCAATCTTCCATTCCTTCTTTGGTTGCTCCGTGATAAGGGCTAGTAGTGTATCCCTTCTGTATGTACTTGTTCGCCTTCATGCAAGACATGATGTTGAGTAGTATTCCCCGTCGTTCTCCTTGAATCGAGATCTGTTCTCCATTTTTCAATGTTACTCGCACGATTTTCTCGTTGCATATGATCTCCGCTTGGTTTGCGGATAACCAGTCCATTCCAACGACCACATAAAAGCTCCCGAGAGTCACCGGCATCAAGTCGATTTTGAGTTCGTGATCATCCAGAGTCATGACGCATCCTCGATATACGTGTTGGGTTTCGATTAGTTTGCCGTCGGCTAACTCTACGGTGTACTTATAGTCTAGTGGTATTGGGGTAATGTCTAGTAATTTGCTAAACGCACTAGATATAAAGCTCCTATCGGCACCAGTATCAAATAATATACTAGCATAGACATTATTTAAAGGGAACGTACCGGTCACGATTTTAGGATCATCCTTGGCTTCCCCCGAGCCAATCACAAACGCTCGGCCCTTTGCCGCTCCACCTTCGGCTTTCTTCAACTGAGGGCAATCTCTCCTCATGTGACCTGGTTTTCAACATTCGTAGCAACCTCGAAGAGTGTTCTGGTTGTTGTTGTTCTGGTTGTGGTTGTGGTTGTGGTTGTTGTTGTTTTTGGGTTGCTTAGTTATGCAATCTTTGGCCATATGGCCATGTCTTCCGCACCTCAGGCAACGGTACCGCTCACATTGACCGGAGTGGTGGTATGAACACCGGTTACACAGAGGGTATTTCCCTTGATATACACCCTTCCCCTTGTCATCGGGTTGGGTGGTAGTGAAAGCTCTGGCTGGTGCAGACTGTTGTTGTTGTTGATGAGATGGTTGGGATTGATGTTGGCTGGGCTCCCACTTTCGTTTGTGGCTCTCTTGAGACTTCAGATGCTCGCCTCGTTTGGGTAATTTGCCCTGAGCCACCGCTTGATTGGTTAGTTTGTGAGCCAGTCTAATCAGTGGTTGGATGGTGGTGAGGTCAGATGCTGTCACCATGCTTTGAATCTGTTCGGGCAATCCACTGATGAACTGTTCGATCTTTTTGTACTCCGGCGTTACCATAGCCGGGCATAACTTGCATAACTCGTGAAACCAAGTACAATATTGCTCGATTTCCGATCCCACCATCTTCAGAACCCAGAATTCAGCCTCCAGCTTTCTGATCTCGTCGCGAGCACAATATTCCTCCTGCAGCAGTCTGGTGAAAGCAGTCCATGTCATTGAGTTGGCACCGTCCAACCCCAGTGTTTGAACATGGGTGTTCCACCATGTGAGGGCTGGTCCCTCCAGTGTACCGGTTGCAAACTTAACCCGGTTTTCCTCAGTACATTCGCACATGGCGAATACAGATTCAACCTTCTCAATCCAATGGAGCATTCCGACGGCTCCTTCAGTTCCCTTAAAGGTATGAGGGTGGCAGTTCAGAAACGATTTGAACGAGCACCCTTTGCCGTTGCTGCCGTGCGGCCCATTGTTTGTCGCACTAGTTTCACTGTGTTGGCGGCTCGCTTCGTACTCAGCAAGTGCCTTGTTGACTCGACGGACAACCATCATCTTAATGACAGCTGCATCCATTGTTCGATTGGGGTGTCGCGCATGTGTTCCTCTTCTAGCCATAGATGGTTTCTATATGGAAGGGATAGAATGTTAGTTAGCATAAGTTAGAGAGTTAGCCAGATGTCATGTCAGAGGTCATGTTAGATGTTATGTTAGCAAACAAGCATAGTCATGATATGCGATAAATAAAACAAAACATCATTCTCATTAATATAAGATTTTGAAGTACAATACTTTTCAAATGATAATAATAATACGAGTTCATACGAGCACATCCCGCTCGTCTAGGCAATATAAAAAGAAATGCAAAATAAAATAAACTATCTAATCCGAGTCTATGGTAACGTGTGAGACGCCACTCTCGGCCGCCTCGTCGTCCTCATCCTCCTCAGGATCCTCATCGAAGTCGCCTTCCTCGAGGTCCTCAACCTCGAACTACGGTCCATCCTCTGGAGGTGGCTCGACAATAAACTGCTCCGCCCATGTGTTAAGCATGGCGTCGCTGGCCTGAATCATCGTGTGATTCTCCTCCTTAGCGACCTCAGTCACAGCTATGCGTCCATCATGCTCCTACATGATCTCGAAAATCTATCCGTGTTGTCCCATCAGCTGTGCCATCTGAAGACGCAGTGTGTCACACCCCGAGCCGGCGAGGTTGGATCGAAGTCCCCGTCGGGCGGAAGGTTCTTGGGGCGCGATATCGTGAGTGATAATCGTGATGATCAGATTGTTTACATAGCATCAATGTTAAGAATAAATAAAGCACAATTAAGCATTAAACTAGGATTACAAAGTTAAATTACAATATCAATGTTCAGTAATTTAACTCGGTAAAACTAACAAAAGAATCAAATGTTTTCTATCTTGTAATCTGTACAAGACATTCAAAAATGATTCGTATTATCAACAAAAGATGTGCTTCCAAAATCAACTAGGTCCTCTATCTAGGCCACCTAGCATGCAATCCAAAAGCCTTAGCTTAAACATGTTCATCACCTGAGAATGCATGTAAGAAAACAAAGTCAACACAATGGTTAGTGAGTTCATATAGTTTTTAAGTTTAAAATAGCTTTAACAAACCTCTTTCGGTAAAACCTTAACCTCATTAACTCCACATGTAATATCCAAATCGGTATGCTTATATATAGGGCATACCCCTGAGTCGAGCCTACAACCCGCCCAGACGCCGTCCCACCACATACTAATCCGCATACGACACTGTTGTTAATAATAATTAAGCATTTTACCTACCATTCAACCCATTTCTCATCATAGCTTTAGTTTTATGTTTCAAAGTTTACAAGTCTATAGCATTCATAAGTATTAGCCTCAAAGTAAGTTTAACAAGCATCATAGTTTCACACGCACAAAGTTTAGCTTTCCCTAATCTCATGCGTGAGTTCAAGCTCTGCTATAGCAGAAGTTTAGCAATTACGTAACTCACGGCTAGATACAAGCTTTGCTCTAGCAGAAGTTTAGCCATTACGTATCTCATGAATTAGTTAAGCTTAGTCTAGCAATTACGTGTCTCCTATACAAGATACAAGCCCTGCTATAGCAGAAGTTTAGCAATTACGTATCTCATACATAGACACAAGCCATGCATACACAAACAGTCCAGCAATTACATATCTCATATAAGCAGACAAAAGCTCTGCTATAGCAGAAGTTTAGCAATTACATGTCTCTAATATAGATAATAGCTTAGCCTCGTCATGGTATAGTTTTCATGTATCTTAATACATAGGTACAAGCCCTGCTATAGCAGAAGTTTAGCGATTACGTAGCCCATGATTAGATACATGCTGAGTATATCGCGCGCAATCATAGTTTCAAGCATTCACATATAGTTTCATCATGAATCCCATAGCATAAGCATCAAGTCTCAAGTTTAAACATATAGGTTCTAGCATAAGCATTAAGTCTCAAGTTTAAGCATATAGTCTCTAGCATAAGCATCAAGTCTCACGTTTAAGCATTTAGTTTCTCGCATAAGCATCCAAAATATAGTTTCAAGCTTCTCGTTTGTAGTATAAGTATCAAGTTTATAGCTTCTCAAAGTATACTAGTTTCCAAGCATAAGCCTTATTGTAAGCATCATGTTTAAGTTTAAAAAACATTAAATAACATTTGAAGGGTTTGACTAGTTCTTTCCGACTCAAGGCATCAGCTACAATGTTTGCCTTGCCCGGATGGTACTTGATTACACAGTCGTAATCATTCAGAAGTTCAACCCAACTTCGCTGTCGCATGTTGAGTTCCTTCTGATCAAAGATGTGTTTTAGACTTTTGTGATCAGTAAATATGGTACACTTGGCGCCATATAAGTAATGTCTCCAGATCTTTAAGGCAAATATCACAGCTCCCAGTTCCAGATCATGAGTAGTGTAATTCTTCTCATGAATCTTTAATTGTCTCGAGGCATACGCGATAACTTTGTCTCGTTGCATCAGCACACAGCCAAGTCCCTGATGGGATGCATCACAATACACAACAAAGTCATCACAACCGTCTGGAAGAGATAAGATCGGAGCATCACATAGCTTTTGCTTCAAAGTCTGAAAGGCTTCTTCCTGCTTTTGTTCCCAAACAAACGGCTCGCTTTTCTGTGTTAGCTTTGTGAGTGGCAGGGCTATCTTAGAAAAATTCGAGATGAACCTCCTGTAATAGCCTGCTAAGCCTAGAAAAGAACGTATCTCCATAGGTGTCTTCGGAGTGTCCCAATCCTTTATTGCCTCGATCTTGGCAGGATCAACATGTATTCCCTCACTGTTAACTACGTGACCTAGGAATTGAACCTCCTTTAACCAAAACTCACACTTAGAGAATTTGGCATAGAGCTTCTCTTCCTTTAACAGTTCCAAGATCGTTCTAAGATGTTTCTCGTGCTCTGCTTTTCTTTTGGAATAGATCAATATGTCATCAATGAAAACAATAACAAATTGATCTAAATACGGCTTACACACTCGGTTCATGAGATCCATGAAAACCGCGGGTGCATTCGTCAACCCAAAAGGCATCACCAAAAACTCGTAATGCCCGAATCTGGTACGAAACGCCGTCTTGGGTATGTCTTCGTCTTGTACTCTAAGCTGGTGGTATCCGGAACGCAGATCGATCTTTGAGAAGTACTGAGCTCCTTGCAATTGATCAAACAAATCATCAATACTCGGTAGTGGATACCGATTCTTAATGGTTAGTTTGTTTAACTCTTTGTAGTCTATACACAAGCGAAAGGATCCATCCTTCTTCTTCACAAACAAAACTGGAGCTCCCCAAGGTGAGTAGCTCGGTCGGATGAAACCTTTATCAAGCAGCTCCTGTAGTTGATTAGATAGTTCCTGCATCTCCGAAGGTGCTAACCTGTAAGGAGATTTAGCAACAGGTGTTGCTCCAGGAATCAGATCAATACGAAACTCCACTGGTCGCATAGGAGGCAAACCAGGTAGATCTTCAGGAAACACCTCAGGGTATTCCTTCACTATCGGTACGTCTTGTATTGTTTTCTTGTCTTTCTCTTTCTCCACCACGTGAGCCAAGAAAGCTATGCATTTCTTCTGTAGACACTTACGCGCTTTTATGCATGATATGATCTTTACGTTTCGCTTTGCTTGATCCCCACGAACTTCTAATACACAATCATTCGTCACTGGAATCCGAAGTAGGTTTTCAGAACAGATGACTTCAACTCTATTGAGTGATAGCCAATCCATCCCCACGATGATGTCGAAACTGCCCAACTCCATCGGTAACAAATCGATGGTAAATGTGTGATCTGTGAGTGTAAGTGGGCAGTTCCTAAGTATAGTGCTAACTGTAACTTGCTTTCCATTTGCTACTTCGATAATGTAAGGGGAGTCTAAAGTTTCCTCAGTAAGACTAAGTTGTCGTGCAAAATCAGATGAAATAAAACTCTGGTCTGCACCAGTATCAAATTGTATCAATGCATAAGAGTCATGTAAAAGAAATGTGCCAGTGACCACATTTGGGTCTTGGCGTGCAGCATTGGCTTCGATAACAAAGGCTCGTCCTCGAGGTGCTTGTGCTCCTTGTCGCAACCTCTTTGGACAGTGTCGGGAGAAATGACCCATTTCTCCACAATTGTAGCATCCCCTGTTGTTGTTGTTGTTGTTGTCTGGTGGTGGTGGTGGAGGTAGTGCTCTTGCTACAGTATTGGTAGCTTGATTTACAGCAAAACGGCATCTTGCAACCCAGTGGCCAAATCGACCACAATTAGTGCATTTCCTACATTGAGCAGTAGGATGATGATGATACCTGCAATGAGTGCACTGAGGGTGCACTCCCCCATAATTCTTGGGTGCGGGATTGACAGGTGCTGCAGGTGCCTGTCTCAGAGGAGTGACGGCCGCATAGTTCTTAACGACCTTCTGTTTCTTCTTTTGATGGTACTCTGGTTTCTTCGTTGTTGCTTCCTTAGCTTTTCCCGCATCATCTTTTAGAACTCCAGACTTTACCACCACATTGGTAAGTTTAGCTGAGAGAGAGATAGCTGACTCCAGAGTAGCAGGATAAGCAGCCAACACAATGCTTTGAATACAAGAGGGTAATCCTGCTACGTATCGATCAATCAGTTTTTCCAAGGTTGGCACCATATTTGGCACCAAGGCTACCAGTTCATGATAGCGAGTGGTAAAAGTCATGATCGGCTCCCTTCATCACATGATTCGAGAGCTCAATCTCTAGCTGCTGCAGTTCGTGTTTCGGACAGAACTCGTTCCTCAGAAGGAGTTTGAATTCTGCCCAAGACATCACCATTGCTTCATCTCTTCCTTTAGCTCTGATCTGAGCATTCCACCATGTCAGTGCTCGCTTGCTAAATGACCCAGCTGCATAGTGAACTTTGTGATGTTCTGGACAACTGCTTATGTCGAAAGTGTTCTCCATCTTTTCCAGCCATTGGATTAGTCCAACAACTCCTTCGACTCCAGTAAAGCTTGGTGGTTTGCATCCTACAAAGGATTTGTAGGAGCAGTCTGAAGTGTGACTAGTGTTTCCGAGTGCCTCTCCTGTAGTATGGCCAGAAGTGTTGCCATGTCCTTGAATACGGTTTATCATCTCTGGGATGACATCTTTCAGTTGGCTCGTCAGTTGAGTACTCAGAAGTGTCGCCAAGGCGATAGTAGCGGGATCAATAACTAGACCCGTATTCGGGTTCGGAGGAGGACTATGTGGAGGAGGAGGAGGTGGCGGTGGTGAATCTGCAGGTGAGGGTGTCGATGAGTGAGGTGCAGATGTCTGTGTAGTAGGCACCGGAGTCGGTTGTCTTCTGGGCGGCACTCTGATCATAACCAAAAGAATTTGGTTAGTGCCGTGATCGAATGCAGAAGACACAATGCAAACTTAAGTATTATGTTCTCTACATGAGGGTCCCTAAGTTATAGTCTAGGCCAAACCGTTTAAGTAAATGATGTATTATTCTCTATAACCTTGAGCTCTGATACCAATCTGTCACACCCCGAGCCGGCGAGGTTGGATCGAAGTCCCCGTCGGGCGGAAGGTTCTCGGGGCGCGATATGTAAGTGATAATCGTGATGATCAGATTGTTTACATATCATCAATGTTAAGAATAACTAAAGCACAACTAAACGTTAAACTAGGATTACAAAGTTAAATTACAATATCAATGTTCAGTAATTTAACTCGGTAAAACTAACAAAAGAATCAAATGTTTTCTATCTTGTAATCTGTACATGTAGATTTGAAGAATCGATCACGAAATTCTACGATTCAATCATAAACGTGCGGAATCCGTTTACAACTAGATTTGAATCAACAATGACAATATAATTGATCATGAATCTGAATTCTTCATTGATATCCAAGAGTTTACAAACAATGAACGTGAAAATACAACACTTGAACGATCAAAAGAAACAAAGATGAAGAGAGTCTTGATCTTGAGCTTGAGAGAGAATTTGACTTTGTGTGCGTGAATTGTGAGCTCTAGCCTCCAAGTCTTCCATGTCTACCTATATATAGGTTTCAAAAGGTTTGCCAAAGGTTTGCCAATAGGTTTGCCAAACCTTAAACCATGTGACCACCAAACCTTTTAGCCATCAATCATAGCCAAACCTTCTTGGATCTTTAGCCGAACCCTTAATCATATTCAATAGACTATGATTTCATATACAATAAGCCAGGTTCACACATTAAATGCAGCTTTCACACAGAAAATGCACTAACATACTCCCCCTTGAACCTTGCTGTTGTATATGCTCAAACATTTTGTGCATCGGGGAACATATATGCATCAACATACTCCCCTACAAACTTGCTATCAACATACTTCCCTTCAGTTGTAGCTGTTATATTTTCACATAGAAAATACATCAGCCTCTTTGTTTCTACTTCACCCTCTCAATCTTAATTTCATTCTCTCTCTCTCTCTCTCTCTCTCAATCTTATGTCTTTCTTTTTCAAGATTCACTTGCTGAGGACTGCAGTGATATCTTCAACACACATATCTTCATCACTCTTATCACCTTTATCAGTTGATACATAATCAAAACTAAATCTTTTGCTTCACATGTGATCATACTAGATGCCTCATCACAATTCCAATTTCTCTTTGTCACTTATTAACAGTAAATCAATTATAGTGTTTACAAAGAATTAGTAAGTCACATCGGATAGTCTAAAAGAAAATAGAAGAAAATTTTTATGAATTTTTTCAATGATTTGAATAAACTCCCCCTAAAGCTATGAATTGCAAAATTGTATATCCTAGAATCCTACAAAATTTGTATTCTAACTAAAAAATAAATATGTTTTTGATGAGAAAGATCCAAACATGAGATCATATTGTAATCATACCTCAGCATTACTTGTTGATTACTAATGATATTTATTTATTCGATGCACAAGCCTAGGACGATTGCCAGTATATGGATCCACTTTAAGTCTTACCACTTGTTGTGAATTTGGATTAGTGAAAACCAATTACAAGACTTTGTGTTCCCCACTCACTTGAACACATCCCCGCTTTGTGAAACATCAACCAACAGCGATGCCATTGTAAATTATAAGTTCAAATTCTTGATTAGTTTGATCATGAAAAAATAAATCATAATATCTTTTGTGAAATAACAAAGTGTAAAATAAAACAGAATGTTCAAAATCCGGTAACAAGATTGATACTTCCGTATGCGCAGATGAAACCATAATATTGAACCAAAAAATAAGTTAAGTTTAAAACCTAGCAATCAGATTGATACTTCCGTATACACATAGAATGCCCAAGTTCTAAACAAACCAAGAAAATAAAAGCAGAATGTCCAAAACATAACAATCAGATCGATACGTAAGTATGCACAGAGAATGTCCATGTTTTGAACTAAAATAATAGAATAAAATGAACTCAGAATTTCTTTTGTAAAAGAAACACATGATCAAACTAATATATGTACTAATACAATTAGCAATAACTGAAGCAAATGGCCACGCACTCAGGAAAAAGATCGAACACTGTGTTCTAAGTAATGTGTCCCACAAAGAATGATTATTGCATTAGTCTATAGAAATCACAACTAAATGAAAGACCTACCAACATATCATACTGAGTGCATTGTGATTGCTTTGTATCTGATCTTGTATGAACCAAGTAAACTTCAGAATATTACAATGTACAATCATATCTCAAAGGTTGGATCAATTTCTCAATTTTCTAATTTTATATTGTTTTTGATTTTTTAAATTTTCTCCCCCTAAAATGCTAAAAATGAAAATCTTTTTGATTTTTAGAATTTTATAAGTATATAAAAAAATCAAAATTCCCGAAAAATTGACAACCGATATGATTTACCATCTTTGTAAAACATTATGATCTATGTGACTAGAAAACATCAAGAAAATATGACAATGTAATTCCAAACCTGTCAAGTTCTCCAGAATAATATGACAGTTAAAGAATTAGAACGATTTTACCAAATACAAGCCAGGAAGTTCCACTATCAATGAGCTCTCCTCCAATTGATAGGTCCTCTTGAAATCCTCCTGCACACACTCACAAACCATTAGATAGCTTTGGTCACCCAAGCCTTCGAGGTCTTGAGTTTTCCATGAAAATCCATATACCGAAACTTAATCCATTTTCCAGTTGAAACTAATGAAGTTTCCTATGAAACTTTGTTTGTTTTTTGTATCCACAACTGTTCCTGTTCAAGTGCATTCTTAAGATAATACTTATCTTGAATCACCACATTGTTGTTAAACACCAAATTAGTCATTAAAGGTTTTGAAAGTTTCAACTTTTCTTCATCCGAGGCTTTCACAAGTTCTTCCTTGTTTTGATTTGGCATTTTATGTCTTTTAGGAATGAACTTTGAAACCTCTGTGACACAAGACTTGGCATTACTAACTTGTCCTTGTAACTCACACAGATAAGGACAATTAGCAATAATATGCCCTCTTGTTCCACACTTAAAACATATTCTCCTCTCCACAAACCTAGGAGAATAGTTTTGTACAAACCTATGGTTTTGGTGATTTACCACTGGTGAACCATAAACCAATCTTTGATTACTTGTTGAACCCATATGAGTCAAATGTGACTTCTTATCACTTGACGTGAGAGACTCAAAGTTCAACTTTTCACATCTTGTGGGACTGAGTGAAATCTTGTCTTTGTTCCAAGACTTTGAAGTATCACACTTTGATTCCACTCTGTTTGATGCACATGATGATTTCACAACCCATTTTGATTGAATTTGACGTTTAGGTTTTGAACTGGAAAAACCATTTTGCTTTGAAAAATTCTTATTTTCATTCTTTGAAAACTTTTTAATTTCAACCAATGGGGTTTTGAAAGAAACTTTCTTTTTGGATGATGATGCAGAATTTGAAACATATGGTTTCACATCATCAAAGATATTATTGTGAGAATCATCAAAATCCTTATGTACATCCATCAACCCACATCTGTACAATGTCTCCTCATCATATTCCTCTAAAGTACAATCTTCAATGATTGGAGGAAAATTGTCATCAGCACAAATTGGAGACTTTCCCTTAAAATTTAAACATTTAGAGCATGAGAGTTTAGAAAACATACATGGACTTACCTCTTTATCTGAAATGGTATGACAATGATCTTCACTAATAATGGTATTTGTTTCAGACAAATCATCAGAGGCAACCTCATAAACACTCTCATCCTCTGTTGACACCACTTCAACACTTGAAGTTTCATCCTTTGACTTCAAAACATCATCTTTAGACTTCTTCATCTCACTTTTGATATCAGAATCATCAAGAACGTGTGTATCTTCAGTTACATTACATCTCTTATCTACAACTTCATTCATCTGTTTGCTATCTTCAGACATTTTAGGTTCAATTGTTTTATCAGATTCTGACATTGAAGAATCCTCACTCTTCTCTTCATCATTACCTTCCATCCTCAAATTCACACTTGTCTCAATACAATTTTCAGTTTTCAGATCATCTTCCTTTCCTTCATTAACATCTTCTTTTTCTTTTTCAGCACTCATACTTGCCTTTAACATGTTTCTTTGTTCATCAATCCACGAGAAATCAACAATTTTCACAATCCATTTTCAGGTTCTCCTTATCTCCGATTCCATTTTATCAACCACATCTTTGAAGTTTATTAATGTGACATGATGAATAACTTCTGTTTCCTTCATTCTTTCAACAAAATCACTCCATCGATAAGGTAAGAATTGCGTAAACTTCTCAACGATTTGCCGATCAGTAATATCAAACTGAAAATATTTCAATTCTTGCATAAATGGTAGAAGACGATCATAAGCATCCTTGATCTTCTTTGCAACATGATTGTTGTATGCAAGTTGTAACAAACTCCACTTTGCACATGAATGTGGCATTTGTTCAAAATCAGTTTTCTTAATATCTTCAGAAATGATCACCGAAAACAATTCACACAATTCTCTTTCTTGGTTAAATTCAGACATTTGATCTTCATTCAGTTTCAAACATGGTTTCTTGTATTGTTGGTACAATAACTTCTGGTAATTGTCATATGCTTTTGTAATAAACGTTTCAAATGTAGATCTCCAGTTCGGATAATTGTCCAAATTGTCCAACACAAGTCCATTGTTAGCCAACCATTCCACGTTCCAGTTCTTGTAAGTCATATTTAACTTTTATGTTCAGAACTTGAAAGTTAAACCTCTCTAAACAAAACAGCTCAAACTTCGTCTTAACGTCCGAATTAGGTCTTGAAACCTATCCCAAATGATCCGGAAGACCCAAAATAGGTAAACAAGGTTTACTTGAACTTTTAAAATGGTATATTTCTTGCAAAACTCTTCGAACAAACCTATTAGAAGTTCTCCCAAACCTTTTCACGAACCTTTTGAGGTTTTCACGAACCTTTTGAGGTTTTTCACGAACCTATTGAGTTTTTCACGAACCTTTTGAGGTTTTGGCGAACCTAGGAAGGTTTTTGGCGAACCTATGACGTTTTTGGTGAACCTAGAGGTTCCCACGAACCTATTTCTCACGAACCTATGTAGGTTCGGCTCTTAGGTTCGTCAAAGGTTCGGCAGATCGCACGAACAGATCTGCAAATCACTAAAATGGCTCTAGAATCTTCATTTTTTTGGAATTAGAAGGCCTATGAGTAGTCAAAATCTTCGTTTTTTCGAGGCGCATCTTTCTATCGGATCAAAACTTGCAAAAACATGATTTTTCGTAGATTTGGCTTTTTGTTGACAAAAACGTGAAGAACTTCAAAAACACCTCCAAGATGATGAATTTCTGATCAAATTACTTGAGATTGATGTCCAAATAGTCGTAGAATCGAGCCTAACGCTCTGATACCACTGTAGATTTGAAGAATCGATCACGAAATTCTACGATTCAATCATAAACGTGCGGAATCCGTTTACAACTAGATTTGAATCAACAATGACAATGTAATAGATCATCAATCTGAATTCTTCATTGATATCCAAGTGTTTACAAACAATAAACGTGAAAAAACAACACTTGAACGATCAAATGAAACAAAGACGAAGAGAGTCTTGATCTTGAGCTTGAGAGAGAATTTGACTTTGCGTGTATGAATTGTGAGCTCTAGCCTCCAAGTCTTCCATGTCTACCTATATATAGGTTTCAAAAGGTTTGCCAAAGGTTAGCCAATAGGTTTGCCAATAGGTTTGCCAAACCTTAAACCATGTGACCACCAAACCTTTTAGCCATCAATCATAGCCAAACCTTCTTGGATCTTTAGCCGAACCCTTAATCATATTCAACAAACTATGATTTCATATACAACAAGCCAGGTTCACACATTAAATGCAGCTTTCACACAGAAAATGCACTAACATACTCCCCCTTGAACCTTGCTGTTGTATATGCTCAAACATTTTGTGCATCGGGGAACATATATGCATCAACATACTCCCCTATAACCTTGCTATCAACATACTTCCCTTCAGTTGTAGCTGTTCTATTTTCACATAGAAAATACATCAGCCTCTTTGTTTCTACTTCACCCTCTCAATCTTAATTTCATTCTCTCTCTCTCTCTCTCTCTCTCCACATCTTATGTCTTTCTTTTTCAATATTCACTTGCTGAGGACTGCAGTGATATCTTCAACACACATATCTTCATCACTCTTATCACCTGCATTAGTTGATACATAATCAAAACTAAATCTTTTGCTTCACATGTGATCATTCTAGATGCCTCATCACAATTCCAATTTCTCTTTGTCACTTATTAACAGTAAATCAATTATAGTGTTTACAAAGAATTAGTAAGTCACATCGGATAGTCTAAAGAAAATAGAAGAACATTTTTATGAATTTTTTCAATGATTTGAATAAACTCCCCCTAAAGCTATGAATTGCAAAATTGTATATCCTAGAATCCTACAAAATTTGTATTCTAACTAAAAAATAAATATGTTTTTGATGAGAAAGATCCAAACATGAGATCATATTGTAATCATACCTCAGCATTACTTGTTGATTCTTAATGATATTTATTTATTCGATGCACAAGCCTAGGACGATTGCCAGTATATTGATCCACTTTAAGTCTTACCACTTGTTGTGAATTTGGATTAGTGAAAACCAATCACAAGACTTTGTGTTCCCCACTCACTTGAACACATCCCCGCTTTGTGAAACATCAACCAACAGCGATGCCATTGTAAATTATAAGTTCAAATTCTTGATTAGTTTGATCATGAAAAAATAAATCATAATATCTTTTGTGAAATAACAAAGTGTAAAATAAAACAGAATGTTCAAAATCCGATAACAAGATTGATACTTCCGTATGCGCAGATGAAACCATAATATTGAACCAAAAAATAAGTTAAGTTTAAAACCTAGCAATCTGATTGATACTTCCGTATACACATAGAATGCCCAAGTTCTAAACAAACCAAGAAAATAAAAGCAGAATGTCCAAAACATAACAATCAGATTGATACGTAAGTATGCACAGAGAATGTCCATGTTTTGAACTAAAATAAAAGAAAAAAATGAACTCAGAATTTCTTTTGTAAAAGAAACACATGATCAAACTAATATATGTACTAATACAATTAGCAATAACTGAGGCAAATGGCCACGCACTCAGGAAAAAGATCGAACACTGTGTTCTAAGTAATGTGTCCCACAAAGAATGATTATTGCATTAGTCTACAGAAATCACAACTAAATGAAAGACCTACCAACATATCATACTGAGTGCATTGTGATTGCTTTGTATCTGATCTTGTATGAACCAAGTAAACTTCAGAATATTACAATGTACAATCATATCTCAAAGGTCGGATCAATTTCTCAATTTTCTAATTTTATATTGTTTTTGATTTTTTAAATTTTCTCCCCCTAAAATGCTAAAAATGAAAATCTTTTTGATTTTTAGAATTTTATAAGTATATAAAAAAATCAAAATTCCCGAAAAATTGACAACCGATATGATTTACCATCTTTGTAAAACATTATGATCTATGTGACTAGAAAACATCAAGAAAATATGACAATGTAATTCCAAACCTGTCAAGTTCTCCAGAATAATATGACAGTTAAAGAATTAGAACGATTTTACCAAATACAAGCCAGGAAGTTCCACTATCAATGAGCTCTCCTCCAATTGATAGGTCCTCTTGAAATCCTCCTGCACACTAACAAACCATTAGATAGCTTTGGTCACCCAAGCCTTCGAGGTCTTGAGTTTTCCATGAAAATCCATATACCGAAAGTTAATCCATTTTCCAGTTGAAACTAATGAAGTTTCCTTTGAAACTTTGTTTGTTTTTGGTATCCACAACTGTTCCTGTTCAAGTGCATTCTTAAGATAATACTTATCTTGAATCACCACATTGTTGTTAAACACCAAATTAGTCATTAAAGGTTTTGAAAGTTTCAACTTTTCTTCATCCGAGGCTTTCACAAGTTCTTCCTTGTTTTGATTTGGCATTTTATGTCTTTTAGGAATGAACTTTGAAACCTCTGTGACACAAGACTTGGCATTACTAACTTGTCCTTGTAACTCACACAGATAAGGACAATTAGCAATAATATGCCCTCTTGTTCCACACTTAAAACATATTCTCCTCTCCACAAACCTAGGAGAATAGTTTTGTACAAACCTATGGTTTTGGTGATTTACCACTGGTGAACCATAAACCAATCTTTGATTACTTGTTGAACCCATATGAGTCAAATGTGACTTCTTATCACTTGACGTGAGAGACTCAAAGTTCAACTTTTCACATCTTGTGGGACTGAGTGAAATCTTGTCTTTGTTCCAAGACTTTGAAGTATCACACTTTGATTCCACTCTGTTTGATGCACATGATGATTTCACAACCCATTTTGATTGAATTTGACGTTTAGGTTTTGAACTTGAAAAACCATTTTGCTTTGAAAAATTCTTATTTTCATTCTTTGAAAACTTTTTAATTTCAACCAATGGGGTTTTGAAAGAAACTTTCTTTTTGGATGATGATGCAGAATTTGAAACACATGGTTTCACATCATCAAAGATATTATTGTCAGAATCATCAAAATCCTTATGTACATCCATCAACCCACATCTGTACAATGTCTCCTCATCATATTCCTCTAAAGTACAATCTTCAATGATCGGAGGAAAATTGTCATCAGCACAAATTGGAGACTTTCCCTTAAAATTTAAACATTTAGAGCATGAGAGTTTAGAAAACATACATGGACTTACCTCTTTATCTGAAATGGTATGACAATGATCTTCACTAATAATGGTATTTGTTTCAGACAAATCATCAGAGGAAACCTCATAAACACTCTCATCCTCTGTTGACACCACTTCAACACTTGAAGTTTCATCCTTTGACTTCAAAACATCATCTTTAGACTTCTTCATCTCACTTTTAATATCAGAATCATCAAGAACGTGTGTATCTTCAGTTACATTACATCTCTTATCTACAACTTCATTCATCTGTTTGCTATCTTTAGACATTTCAGGTTCAATTGTTTTATCATATTCTGACATTGAAGAATCCTCACTCTTCTTTTCATCATTACCTTCCATCCTCAAATTCACACTTGTCTCAATACAATCTTCAGTTTTCAGATCATCTTCCTTTCCTTCACTAACATCTTCTTTTTCTTTCTCAGCACTCATACTTGCCTTTAACATGTTTCTTTGTTCATCAATCCACGAGAAATCAACAATTTTCACAATCCATTTTCCGGTTCTCCTTATCTCCGATTCCATTTTATCAACCACATCTTTGAAGTTTATTAATGTGACATGATGAATAACTTCTGTTTCCTTCATTCTTTCAACAAAATCACTCCATCGATAAGGTAAGAATTGCGTAAACTTCTCAACGATTTGCCGATCAGTAATATCAAACTGAAAATATTTCAATTCTTGCATAAATGGTAGAAGACGATCATAAGCATCCTTGATCTTCTTTGCAACATGATTGTTGTATGCAAGTTGTAACAAACTCCACTTTGCACATGAATGTGGCATTTGTTCAAACTCAGTTTTCTTAATATCTTCAGAAATGATCACCGAAAACAATTCACACAATTCTCTTTCTTGATTAAATTCAGACATTTGATCTTCATTCAGTTTCAAACATGGTTTCTTGTATTGTTGGTACAATAACTTCTGGTAATTGTCATATGCTTTTGTAATAAACGTTTCAAATGTAGATCTCCAGTTCGGATAATTGTCCAAATTGTCCAACACAAGTCCATTGTTAGCCAACCATTCCACGTTCCAGTTCTTGTAAGTCATATTTAACTTTTATGTTCAGAACTTGAAAGTTAAACCTCTCTAAACAAAACAGCTCAAACTTCGTCTTAACGTCCGAATTAGGTCTTGAAACCTATCCCAAATGATCCGGAAGGCCCAAAATAGGTAAACAAGGTTTACTTGAACTTTTAAAATGGTATATTTCTTGCAAAACTCTTCGAACAAACCTATTAGAAGTTCTCCCAAACCTTTTCACGAACCTTTTGAGGTTTTCACAAACCTTTTGAGGTTTTTCACGAACCTATTGAGGTTTTCACGAACCTTTTGAGGTTTTGACGAACCTAGGAAGGTTTTGGCGAACCTAGGAAGGTTTTGGCGAACCTAGGAAGGTTTTTGGCGAACCTATGATGTTTTTGGCGAACCTAGAGGTTCCCACGAACCTATTTCTCATGAACCTATGTAGGTTCGGCTCTAAGGTTCGTATAAGGTTCGGCAGATCGCACGAACAGATCTGCAAATCACTAAAATGGCTCTAGAATCTTCATTTTTTTGAATTAGAAGGCCTATGAGTAGTCAAAATCTTCGTTTTTTCGAGGCGCATCTTTCCATCGGATCAAAACTTGCAAAAACATGATAATTTTTCGTAGATTTGGCTTTTTGTTGACAAAAACGTGAAGAACTTCAAGAACACCTCCAAGATGATGAATTTTCTGATCAAATGACTTGAGATTGATGTCCAAATAGTCGTAGAATCGAGCCTAACGCTCTGATACCACTGTAGATTTGAAGAATCGATCACGAAATTCTACGATTCAATCATAAACGTGCGGAATCCGTTTACAACTAGATTTGAATCAACAATGACAATGTAATAGATCATGAATCTGAATTCTTCATTGATATCCAAGTGTTTACAAACAATAAACGTGAAAATACAACACTTGAACGATCAAAAGAAACAAAGATGAAGAGAGTCTTGATCTTGAGCTTGAGAGAGAATTTGACTTTGTGTGTGTGAATTGTGAGCTCTAGCCTCCAAGTCTTCCATGTCTACCTATATATAGGTTTCAAAAGGTTTGCCAAAGGTTTGCCAATAGGTTTGCCAATAGGTTTGCCAAATCTTAAACCTTGTGACCACCAAACCTTTTAGCCATCAATCATAGCCAAACCTTCTTGGATCTTTAGCCGAACCCTTAATCATATTCAACAGACTATGATTTCATATACAACAAGCCAGGTTCACACATTAAATGCAGCTTTCACACAGAAAATGCACTAACAGTACAAGACATTCAAAAGTGATTCGTATTATCAACAAAATATGTGCTTCCAAAATCAACTAGGTCCTCTATCTTGGCCACCTAGCATGCAATCCAAGAACCTTAGCTTAAACCTGTTCATCACCTGAGAATGCATGTAAGAAAACAAAGTCAACACAATGGTTGGTGAGTTCATATAGTTTTTAAGTTTAAAATAGCTTTAACAAACCTCTTTCGGTAAAACCTTAACCTCATTAACTCCACATGTAATATCCAAATCGGTATGCTTATATATAGGGCATACCCCTGAATTGAGCCTACAACCCGCCCAGACGCCGTCCCACCACATACTAATCCGCATACGACACTGTTGTTAATAATAATTAAGCATTTTACCTACCATTCAACCCATTTCTCATCATAGATTTAGTTTTTTGTTTCAAAGTTTACAAGTCTATGGCATTCATAAGTATTAGCCTCAAAGTAAGTTTAACAAGCATCATAGTTTCACACGAACAAAGTTTAGCTTTCCCTAATCTCATGCGTGAGTACAAACTCTGCTATAGCAGAAGTTTAGCAACTACGTAACTCTGCTCTAGCAGAAGTTTAGCCATTACGTATCTCATGACTTAGTTAAGCTTAGTCTAGCAATTACGTGTCTCCTATACAAGATACAAGCCCTGCTATAGCAGAAGTTTAGCAATTACGTATCTCATACATAGACACAAGCCATGCATACACAAACAGTCCAGCAATTACATATCTCATATAAGCAGACAAAAGCTCTGCTATAGCAAAAGTTTAGCAATTACATGTCTCTAATATAGATAATAGCTTAGCCTCGTCATGGTATAGTTTTCATGTATCTTAATACATAGGTACAAGCCCTGCTATAGCAGAAGTTTAGCGATTACGTAGCCCATGATTAGATACATGCTGAGTATATCGCGCACAATCATAGTTTCAAGCATTCACATATAGTTTCATCATGAATCCCATAGCATAAGCATCAAGTCTCAAGTTTAAACATATAGGTTCCAGCATAAGCATCAAGTCTCAAGTTTAAGCATATAGTCTCTAGCATAAGCATCAAGTCTCACGTTTAAGCATTTAGTTTCTTGTATAAGCATCCAACATATAGTTTCAAGCTTCTCGTTTGTAGTATAAGTATCAAGTTTATAGCTTCTCAAAGTATACTAGTTTCCAAGCATAAGCCTTATTGTAAGCATCATGTTTAAGTTTAAAAAAGCACTAAATAACATTTCAATAATTTATTAAGATGTTTAACATGCTTCTCAGTCCTGAAGTAAAACAAATAAGTTTGAAAAGGGACAAATGAACTCACCTTGTGTCCGTAGCGGTCGACTAAGCAGAATAAGAATGCACGCGCTCTTTGTTTGTACTTGTTATGATGTTCACGCTCCTGTATTAATTTCATAGTGTTGTAGCTTATAAGTATAAGTTTGTAAGGATTCGTTGAGCGTGTAAGTGTTAGTGTCAGCCCTAAAGTTGGCTAATACTGTGAGTTCTTGATCTTTATTCAGCCCTTAGTTAATTGTCATTGTCGTGATATCAATTTCCCCACAAGGTTTAAGTTAACTTACATTGTAAGTACAATTTTCGTTCCATATGGATCTCCATTGTGATAAAAGAACTCTAAGTATAAAAACTTAGATTTTTAGTTTGAATATTAATCATCTTTAACATGTTATAACCTATTTCATGTCTATTGATACTTGAACCTTATGGGCCTTTTGTTAGGTCAAATAGCTAATGTGGGCTGATATGGGTAGGCCTAACAAATTCCATCTTGACTACATACGTCTCTCACAATCACCTTGTATCATACCTGAACTCAGCCTTATGTACTGCCATGTTTCAGAACAGCAAAGTACGAAGTCAAAGTGCAATACTTGGTGAATATCAAGACCCAATATGTATCTCAGGTCTGAGGACACAATGATATTCGCCTTTACTCAATATTTCTTATGACTAATCACAAAGATTCCATGAAGAAATATTTGAGAGCGGGCCAGTCCTATATCTATATCCCATAGATATCAATGAACCTTGGCAGCAACCTCTTGCTCTATATTCATACCTTGTGAATATCAACCAATCCAAGTTTATAATAGTCTTACATTCATAGTTGTTCCCACAAATATGACCGACTAATGACGTTTAGAATAACTCATTTATTCATGGATTTAAACATGCTAAAATGGAACAGTAAATGAAAATTATAACCATATAATCAAGTCAAATTACATAAGTTCCGATATCCAAATACAAAATTTAATCAACTCCAATCACTAAAATATCGAAGTCCTAAGGAACAAGTATGACTTTCATGCTTTGTCCTTTCAAGGAGCTTCGTGAATGGATCCGCAATGTTTTGATCGGTGTGAACTTTGCGAAAACATATCTTTCCCTTTTCAACTTCATCCCTTATGTAGTTGAACCTCCGTTCGATGTGCCGAGTCTTTTGATGAGCACGAGGTTCCTTGATTTGAGCAATGGCCCCTTCGTTACCACAAAAGATCTCTAGGGGGTCTTGAATGGTAGCAACAACCCCTAGATCGGCAATGAACTTCCTTAGCCATGCAGTTTCTTGAGCTGCCAATGAAGCGGCAATGTATTCTGATTCGGTTGTAGATAGTGCCACTACATCTTGCTTTGAGCTCTTCCAAGAGACCGCTCCTCCATTCATAATGAAGACATATCCCGACTGTGATCGTGAATCATCTCGATCAGTTTGGAAACTCGCATCCGTGTAACCCTTTACAACGAGTTCCTCCTCACCAGATCCATATATTAAGAACACATCCTTAGTGTTTCTAAGGTATTTCAAAATACTTTTAACAGCCATCCAATGACTATTACCAGGATTCTGTTGATATCTACTTGTCATGCTTAGAGCACATGACACGTCCGGCCTTGTACATATCATTGCATACATGATGGATCCTATAGCAGATGCATACGGGACTCCATTCATTCTTTCTTGCTCAACCTTTGAACTAGAGCATTGAGACGTGCTCAATATAGTCCCCTTTTGAATAGGTACTAAACCTTTCTTAGAATTTTCCATCTTGAACCTTTTCAAGACTTTGTCAATGTATGCACTTTGGTTTAAACCTATCAACCGCCTTGATCTATCCCTATAGATCTTTATTCCCAAAATATAGGCAGCTTCACCAAGATCCTTAATGGAAAAACAGCTTCCAAGCCAGGTTTTTACACCTTCCAAGGTTGGAATGTCATTTCCAAATAGTAGAATGTCATCGACATATAATACAAATAAAGTAATGATGCTCCCACTAGCCTTTTTATATACACAAGCTTCGTCAGTGTTTTTGATGAAGCCAAATTTCTTTACTTCATCATCAAAACGATGATTCCAACTTCTCAATGCTTGTTTCAATCCATAGATTGACTTCTTTAACTTACATACCTTATTAGGATGTTTTGGATCGACAAAACCTTCAGGCTGTTCCATATGGACATCTTCCTCAAGATATCCAATAAGGAAAGCAGTTTTGACATCCATTTGCCAAATCTCATAGTCATAATATGCAGCTATGGCAAACAATATCCTGATAGACTTTAGCATTGCCACAGGCGAGAAAGTTTCATCATAATCAACACCTTGAGTTTGAGTGAAACCTTTTGCTACAAGTCTAGCTTTATAAGTATCCAAGTTTCCATGCATATCGGTTTTCTTCTTGAAAACCCACTTACTTCCAACTACCTTGGATTTAAGAGGTGGTGTAACCAATTCCCAAACTTGGTTATCATACATGGATTGCATCTCAACGTTCATGGCTTCTTGCCATTTGTCAAAATCAGGTTTTGACATTGCATCACGGTATGTGGTTGGTTCATCGGAATCCACCACATAGCATCCATCCATGAAAAATCCATATCTCTCAGGAGGAACACTAATTCTACCAGATCTGCGAACGTTTTGTGTATCTTGATCATCCACATGATCATTCTCAACATCCTCATGTTGATTGCTAGTATCAACCAAATGTGTATCGTCTTGTGAATCTTGAACCTCTTCAAGTTCCACTGTTCTTCCACTAGTTCCTTCCGAAAGGAACTTAGTTTCCAAGAACTCTGCCTTTCGAGCAATAAACACTTTCTGCTCTGTTGGATCATAGAAATAATATCCCATCAATCTCTAGGATATCCAACAAAGATACACTTAGTGGATCGGGCTTCCAGTTTGTTTTGAGTGTATTGCTTAGGATAAGCCTCACACCCCCAAACTTTTAAATATGACAATGATGGAACCTTTCCATGCCATATTTCGAAAGGTGTCCTTTCCACTTTCTTGGTTGGGGCCATATTTAAAATACAGGCCGCGGAGAGCAAAGCGAAACCCCAAAATGATAGAGGTAGTGTACTTCTAGCCATCATAGATCGAACCATATCCAATAGAGTCCGATTCCTCCTCTCAGACACACCATTATGTTGTGGTGTTCCAGGTGGAGTAAGTTGTGAGACAATCCCACAACTTCTAAGATACTCTTGAAATTCACTACTTAGGTATTCACCTCCTCTATCGGTACGAAGAATCTTGACCGTTTTGTTGAGTTGATTTTCTACTTCATTCTTGAAGATTTTGAACATTTCAAAAGATTCATGTTTGTGCCTTAACAAGTACACATACCCATAACGACTATAGTCGTCGGTAAAGGTAATGAAGTATCTTTCACCATTCCTAGTCATCGGTTTAAAAGGTCCACATACATCCGAATGTATGATCCCTAATAAATCTTTTGCCCTTTCATTAGTCCCACTAAAAGGGGCCTTTGTCATCTTACCTTGTAAACAAGACTCGCATACATCAAATGAATCATTTTCATTTGTTTTTAAAAGACCATTCTTTTGAAGTTTTTGCATGCGATTTTTGTTTATGTGTCCTAGGCGACAATGCCAAAGATAGGAATCACTCAAATCTAATTTGAGCCTTTTGATGGTAGCTTGGTACATTGAGCTATCATATGTTGTGTTATCATGAACCAATTCATAAATACCATTGCAAGGCATAGCCTTAAAATAAAACACATGATTTAAAGAAACATGGATATCATTGTCAACAAACTTGAAATTAAAACCACATTGTCTTAAACGGGAAACAGAGATAATGTTCCAAGTCAAACTAGGAGCATACAAAACATTCTTTAAAATAACTTCCAAACCACTTGGAAGCTTCAAAATTTAGTCTCCTTGGGCTTCAACATGAACCATTGCTCCATTGCCCATGAAGAGACTAATTTCCCCTTTGCTGTAATGCTTACTTCTTTTGAACCCCTGCAACAAATTGCAAATATGAGTTCCACATCCGGTATCCAATACCCATGTGTTAGAAGAAATAATATTTAGCTCAACATGTATCATAAAATTCATACCTGAGGTTTGCCCTGCATCCCTCTTGGCTCTCAACTCTTTGAGATAGACTGGACAGTTTCGTATCCAATGGCCTATCTCACCACACTCAAAACACGTATCATTTTTAGCAACCTTTTGCTTCTTTTCTTTGGGTTCCACTTTATCCTTACCCTTCCCTTTCTTTTTAACGTGTCCCTTCCCTTTGGCAACGCTTGCCTTGGGGTCAGGGTGGTTCCTTTTCTTACTACCACCCTCATTGATCGTTTGGACCGGTAAAACCTTTTTACCCATGCCCGCCTCGGCCGTTTTGAGCATTGCATGAAGCTCACCAATGCTCTTGTCCCATCCATTCATATTATAATTCATAACAAAGGTTTCAAACCTTTTGGATAGGGAGTTAAGGATCAAATCCGTAGCTAACTCAGTGGAGACACGACAGTTAAGTCTCTCAAGGCGATCAATGTGGCTTTTCATCTTGAGAACATAAGATGAAACCGATTGGGTCTCGTCCATCCGACATGCATGAAGTGCTCGAATCGTTTTGAACCGTTCCACCCTAGATTGTTGTTGGAACATTTCCTTCAACTGGGTGATCATATCATAAGCATTTTGGTTCTCAAAGTCCTTTTGTAAATCGGGAGTCATACTCGCCAACATTAGACATGAGACTTGCACGGAGTCCTCAACGTACTTGACCCAATCGTTAAAGGCCTCCACGTTATCCTCATCGGGTTGATCGGGAATGGGTTCGTCTAACACATAGGACTTCTTTTCTTGCTTGAGAACGATTCTCAAGTTTCGGTACCAATCCATGAAGTTCCCATTGTTAAGACGTTCCTTCTCGAGGATGGTTCTTAGTGATAAGTTATGGACGGTCGGGATTGCGTTGTTGTTGTTTGCCATCTACAATTTTACAAAGTTCAATTTTAGTATTTTTAATATCAATGTATTTTAATTATTAATACCCTTTTATGTTTCATAGACAATTAATAATTAAAATGTAGAATCCAACGTTATATTTAAATATCGGTTAGGTGACCTTTATCCCTTTATTTAAATTAACAAGGTAGTCAATGTTTGATAATTGTAACCTATTACAATTTCTAGTGTATGGGATCGGTTTTAAACATCTTATGTTTTGTTTGGCATGTTTATCCCATCAACACCGTTTGTACGTCATGCTTCGGTGATCCTAATGCATGATTTCCAAATCAAGTCGTCCTACTTAAACACACGTGTGATTTTACAAATACAAGTGGTTAGGTGACCTTTATCCCACAAATACGGTAATTTCACCTCAACTTCACAAGTTTCGGCATTTATGGTTAGGTGACCTTTATCCCATAAACGAGTTACAAGTGAATCGAGTGTTGTTTAAAAGGATGGTGTTAAAACTTGTTTTGTAAAGGGTTTTTAAAGTTTCTAAAATTCTAGTTTTTAGAAAAACCTTTTATACCATACTATTTGTATGCATTCAAATGCATGGTATTTTATGAAAAAACAATTTTTATGATTCCTTTTAATAAAACTCATTTTTATTAAATCATTAACCCTTAATAAACTCATTTTATTAATTCCTTTAATGATTTTTATAGAACCAATTTTATGCTTGTTTTATTTTAGTTGTTTAACTAGTTTATGCAATTTTTCAATTAAAAGTCAAACTCATCCAAACAACCAAATAATCAACCAAACATAAAATATAAGTGCATAACCATAGCCAACTATTTTGACAACACTTGCTTGCCATAACAAGTGTGTCAAAAGGTCATTCCTAAGGGTAAAACATGACACAATGTTG
The DNA here is from genome assembly GCA_009363875.1 of Mikania micrantha. Taxonomy (NCBI): domain Eukaryota; kingdom Viridiplantae; phylum Streptophyta; class Magnoliopsida; order Asterales; family Asteraceae; genus Mikania; species Mikania micrantha. Next base: position 30,109,481 of record CM018695.1, read on the forward strand.
TGTTGATGAACTCCCACTTGAACTTGCATCCAAATGCTTCAAGTGACCCTTTTGTGTTGTGATTTCTCCATTTTCTTTAGGCACCTTCTTGGTCATCCAAATCAGCCCCAGAGTACAATTACATAGAAAAATCCTAATACATTTTTCTAGAAAAATAAAGTGCAACTAATCTATTTATTACATGCCAAATGAAACAAATAAATTACATACCTTTATTTCAACCAAATAAAATCACAACCACAAATATTCAAACACAAGGTCATGGCTAGGTTTATGCACTAAAATACATCCAAATGCATATACCAAAAAATAAAAACGTAAACATGGTCCCTTTTCTAACCCAAAATTTCGGCCAACATAAACCAAATCCAAGTGGGTTTTGTCTAAACAAACAAACCATCTCATGATTTTAATTTTTCAAGATTCTTACATGCATATAAAATAATATCTTGAAAAACAAAGGGATTTCCATGTGTGAAATTTCCAGTCCACTTTTTATTAAAAAGGACCCGAAAATTTCAATTTTTGAAGCATGTATTCATATAACCGGCTCTTGATGCCATTGTTAGGATTTTGTAGATGTTTATCAAAGCCATATTAACCATTTAACATGTAAAACGCAGCGGAGTTTATATCAAAAACCATTTTGAGTTTAGTTAGTTTATGCATCATATACATTTGATTAAAACAAAACCCATGAACAAGGATCTTTATATGGAAGAACATACTATCAAAACATTCAAGAACACCATTAATTACCTCTTAGAACACGTGAAGAATGAAGGTAAAGATGATGATTTGAATGCTAAGTCTTCAACCAAGAAAACCTCAAGCTTGTATACCCAAAGCCACCAACAACCACCCTTGAATGCTAGGATTCAACAACACAAATTTCAGCTTTTAAAACTTCTTTAAGTTGCTGAAAATCTGCTCCTTTTTTGCTGTTTTTGCCGAAAAAAACAAGGGAGAAAAAAAGAGAGAAAGATGCTCTTGTACTTGAGAGAAAAAAAATTATCTTGCATGGGGCTTGCTTGTATGTTTATATAAGCATCTTTAAAACCATTGGGAGGGGTTTATGGCAGCCCCTTTTTGCTGAAAATTCTGCCCCAATGGAAGGGGCTTGCTTGCCATGATTTCCAACCCATTTGTTTTAAATTAATACCCAAAATAAATTTGTAACACTTACAAAATTATATTGTATTTACAACTAACTTTAACATGACACTAATTAAAACCAATTTAATTAATTTGTAATACATTACAAGTCATGTTACATTTTTATAAATGTTACTTAACCATTAAATAACAATTATAAAATTATCTCTCAAAATAAATAAACCCATGTTATTTATTAATTTCTTAAGTGCATCTTATTTAGAAAACCATTTTTCTAAATGTTCTTAGTGTTGTTATTTATTTAACTGATCAAATCAATAAATAAATATTGCAGGTGTTTGTCTAGCTTGTTATTGGTATGACCCGACTTGGATCATATCACACTAGCCACATCAATTTAATATGTATCTTGGGCAGACCGAATCCTACAGGTTTATTTAAACTGCTTGGGCCGAGTCACATATGAATCGAGTGGTTGTAATTGGGCCGTAGTAATTGTGGGCTAACTGGATCAATATGTTCGGCTAATTAGGGTGAGTTTGAGTGAACATCCAGCGAACCTAATTGTTCTTGTAACCATGTAGCTGATTGGCGAACCCATGGTTCGACTGGAATGAGATCAAGGGTTCGGTTGGGTTTCACTTAGGTCCGGCACCTCTGGTTCGTGGTTGACTGAAAAGGGTTCGCCTATATCAAAGGTTCGGTGATTAGAGGGGTTCGGTACTGGCCAAGGGTTTGTGGACCAGCATGTAAGGTTCGTGGTTTCATGCACCAACAAGTTTCGTGGGTTTCCTGTGCCAAGAAGGTTCGCCCATGCAAGCCTCCACATGGTTCGGCTGATATAGGTTGAAGGGTTCGGGCTTCCAAGGGTTCGTGGCATGAGCATGGATTCAGCTATCATATAGGTTCGTCGGATTATGGGTTCGCCAAGCATCAAGGGTTCGTCAACCTGATAAGGGTTCGGGGAGGGGGAAACAAAGGTTCGGTGTTGATGTCCGGTGTGCATGGGTTCGCTGGGTTTTGGGTGTGGGTTCGTGACTCATGCACAACAGCACAGGTTCGCATGTTTAGGTTTGAACCCCTAAGGTTCGGCCACCTTAAAGCAAAGGTTCGGCCGACCTCCGGTTACCACCAACAGCCCACCATCGTCATCCTCGAGCCTGTAGGCTGTGCCATGGCCAGGTTACGAACTAGAAGTTGTGCAAGAGCGTAGGGTTAAGGTGAAGTTTGGTTTCTAGCTGGTTTTACATAGGTGGATCGAACGAAGTGATAAAACCCTATTTTTCGGCAACTTTCAAGCCTAATACCTCGAAAATGGCTAGTTGAACTTCTAGATCCGCTGTACTTTTTGCGTAGAGGACGATGAGAGCTTCGTTTGGACACCGAGATTGCGTGATTTCATCCACAAAGGAGGAGATACGGAGCTTGGAAGATGAGTTCTTGCTAGAGAGAGAGAGAGGAGGACGACTTGGGTGTTTTTAGAGAGAGAGGTGTGTTGGTAGAAATGAATTAAATGAGATAATTTAGGGTTTATATACCTCGTGGGTGTTCGGGTTCGTTTCGGTTGCCCGGTTCGTATTTTTTGTCGCGTTTCCGGATCGTTACGCGCATTTTTCGTAATTTAATAAAAAGGATTTATTTTAGGATGTTTAGAATACGATTATTATTAGAAATCATTTTAAATATCGTTGTATTATCTTATTTATCGAATTATATCATTTTTACGCATTTAGTAAATTTGTTCGCGAATTAATAAAATGGTTTCGTTTAAATTTATTTATGATAAGTTTCAAAATTGTAAAACAGGAAATATCTTATTTCCTTAAAATTATTATCGCTCGTATCGTTTTTCATGTTCGCTTTCGTTTCGTCAGAACGCGTCGCCATCGCGCGTATGCGTTCGAATCGTCATTCGAACGAACACGAAGATTGTACCATTCTTGAACACTTCATACGCGAAGCAAATGCTTCTGGTAGTTTCTGTAGCAACAAACCGTTATGGTTTTATTTGTTTAACCTCAACATACGTTTATACACAATAGCATCAAATCAAGTATACGTATTTCAACACTGTGTTGTCTGATATGTTTCTGACTGTTAAACCTTAGGTTTTAGTCAGATTTCAGACAATCGCATAATAGTTTTTCGCATCAAGTATAATGTATCAATAGTATAAACATAGTTTCATGTAATGTGTACCTGAGTTACTGTACGAGTTATTGTTGCGATCACTGTTCCGGAACGCGTCCGACACTGATGTTACAGTCTCTCCTTGTTAGAGAAATTTCGTCCCGAAATTTAAGACTCGTTATTCGGTACGGCTTCCTCTGTAAAGAGTTGGGGAATACTTGTTCTTCATGTGATCTTCACGTTCCCAAGTAAACTCGGGTCCGCGCCTTGAGTTCCATCGAACCTTAACGATCAGAATACGGCTTCGCCTCAGTTTCTTAACCTAGCGATCCATAATCTCTAAACGTTCTTCAACAAAACGTAAGTGTTCATCCAATTGAATTTCTTCAACCGGTATGATAA